>CM064533.1:10836526-10914969 GCA_032716605.1 Paralithodes platypus | reverse complement strand
GAAAACCCAGCTTGTTTGTTTTTCCGAACAAAAGCACGTAAGGACGAAAGTAATTGGGAGCGAGTAGGACGAATAGTTATTTATGAGTGAGGGGAAGGTTGGGTTGCGTTACCGGGAAGTTGCGGGGGGGGCGAATGGACGCGCCCACAAGACTTTAGACGGTAATACAAATTCATACCAGCACTACATTTACACATATAAGAACATTTATCCGTACACTACACACCTACACTTACTTTCACACACACACGTACACTCACTTGCCTACACTGCTCTCTATCTATTTATAGTATTTAATTAATATCTCTCCGACTCTCTCTCTTAATTGAAAACCAAGAGAACGAAATCTCGATGTCACAAAGCACTTATCACCTGCAGTGTAGTCAACGAACGGAACAAAACTGCCAGATAAAGTTGTACAATGTAATACAAGGACACATTCAGAAGGAGGCTAGACATCCATTTCGAGGAGGTTGGAATAGTTAGCCCACCTCTTACTTTTGTTTTATGTAACTGGAAGAACCCCCTTTGGGTTCATTCTTGATTCCCTAGCATAGCCTAAATGTATTTCGTAAGTGTGCTTAGCTGACCTAAGATCAGCTTTAACTTTTCGTTTAAGGGTTTTCAGAATCATTTTTAAAATGTTTTCCACCACTTAAATTGCGGCAAACTCAGTGTGTCCAGGCATTTTGGGGCTCGAACGTCCCCCGGGATTTGGGCACTGTCACGCTCATTCAACTCTGGGGGAGGCACTCGATACGGGGAGTTCTGCCTTTTGTCTCCCTCACTCACATAGAATAAAAAAGAAAATCTTTATTTTCAAATATATACGCCTTTCTTTAAACCTAGTGTACGTTTGATGGAACCGTTTATCCATCTAGGGTCGTTATTTTGGGGATCTGAAGCGTTTTGTAGGGATATGTTTACCTTGGGCATCCTTAATGATCTCATCAAATATTTCTATGTAAATAAATATCCTGGGTTGACGGATTCGTGCCTAAGTCGATAATTTGATTACCTTCCATCCTTAATCCTTAATCGTCCTGAGATTCGGCCTGCATTTCTCCAAACACACCTGCCAGGTGTTTCCTTAAACCGTGAAAGTTTGCTAGTCTAAAATTAGGGCTTTCTGCTGTTGTTCTTTCCTCGCACTAACTTTAGGCTGTCCATGCATAATGCAGTTGGATCTAAGTACATGCTTAGTGTTATGCGTCGCTGTAATCCTGCACGCTTGTATTGGTCTGTACTATTCATCTTTAAGGAAACTCCGAACTTAAGATCATTCGACAGGAACACCACTAGCTTTGACATAAATAATCTTTGTTTCACTCAATCTTCACCAACGAAAATGAATACACAAGTTAGGTACACGAGTTGTATTCCTTAATAGCTAGATACAATGGGGGGTACATCAGGACCTTAGGTATATTGACCTATTAGGTATATTTTTATGTGGATTTTACTAAGTACCTGACAATAATAATAGTGGTTTATTCTCATCTAACAAAGCATAGCATTACACCTTGGGAAGAAACCATGAACTGACAAGTAAGACCGACTAAATTATGATATAACCTAGATAACGATGACAGTGCCATACTATATCTGAATAAGTGTACCCAGAGAGGTACAAGCAAAGTAATATAGAGGGGTCAAAACAAGTTTATCTGTCCCAGGTAGTGGAGGGAGCAAGGGTACGGCTGAGTTAGTGCGAGGTATGGGTCAAACAGGTATTCGCATCAAAGGTACCACGCTAGCAAGGGTAGGTCACGTCTACTGCGAAGACAGTTAAATAAATATTTTAAATATGTAAAATTAAGTCTAGGATGGTAGCGCGTAAATTTTACGTTATAGCAAACATTAATTTAGTTCAAACTATAAAGTCAGAAAAACAAAGAATGATATAGCAAGACTATTATAAGGTAATTCTTGGCCGAAACACGTGGCTGAAATAACACGGGAATCGAGGAACTTAAATTCACAGAACGTGTAGTGAAAATAAAATTAGCCAAAGGAGGCTCCTTATACAGTAATGAGGAATGGATGGTTCCTGGAACTGTAACTTAAAATAAGAATTGCCAAAATAAGGGCGAAATGGATAATAAATCAATAAACTCGCAGAACGCGTAGTGAATTACAATTAGCTGAATGGGGCTATAAACACAGTTAAGTTGAATATAAATTCCCGAAACTGGAAGATAAAATAATATTAGGCGTATAACGTGGCTGACCGAATTATAAAATAAAATATTAGCTATTGTGGCGCACCCCAGTGCTGTGCAACGCAACCTGATTGTACTCCTTGGTACTCGAATGTACCGCCCGTGATCTGGCTACCGTCAGCCGCAATGTATATTGAGTGTGACAACTTATAACTATGTTCTTTGTATCTCTGCAAAGGTCTCGTCATGTGCTAACCAGTGGTGGGTTTTGTTTTAAGCCATGTCGAGACCTTCCATTTAATATGTAGTATCAATAGAGAAGTTGATAGATAAGACAATGGGGAGTTCAGAGAGAGAGAGTGAGTTAGGCTTCAGAGCAAGAGGGTAGCAACGCGCTGCCGGCCGGGTGGTTGCCAGACGTATGGACTGGTTGGCAGCCTTGCCCTTATAGCTAGGCGCGATAGGGTTGGTAGTCCATTGTTGCCTGCCTGGGCTGGGCCCATGTTGTCGTACAGCACATTGCCTGGAGGCTGGCTGCGTGTTCTATGACCAGGTTGCCTAGAACCTTTGAGATTCTAACATCCCTTGCCCTCTCTCCCAACTTCTCACGGTTGCACTCTTCCTCTCTGACGACATTACTCTCATTTCATTCTTCTCTCTATTTAAATGCATAACCTTCCCTTGAGGTCCTAAAGGAGTTTCAGCACTCACCTCTCGTATTACTCTTAGGACAAGCATATATTTACATGTATGAGATTTAAGGGGATAATGTGAACAGCGATCTTCTTGATGAGGATAGTTGGTGAACGTTCTACATGTTCACGAGTTATATGCCCTGCTCATCATCCCATTTGTGACTAGACTGGTGCCATGTGTAAGAGCCCGACCATGCCCAGGAGTTGTCTGTAGAGGGACGAGGACTTGGCCTTGATTTGCATACCGAGCCAGGAGCGAGTGTAGCACCCGAGACTACAGCTCGCTCGTAGTGCCGGTATAGTAGAGTAACGTAATTTATCTGTCCTTGTGTTCTCTACAGTCTTCTCCTGGGTTCTCGCTTTCGGTGCTGGGACTCGTTGTTCCTGTGACTTGGCCTGCTAGCTAGAACACATGGGGATGATGAGTGGGATATATCTTTATTTTACTATGCATTGCAGCTCTCTTTAAGTATATATCTATAACACTTTACAATACACATTACTCACACACAAGACAACACTATTAATACTTTCATGTATCAATTAACTGCACTGTCGTTTTGCTGCTGTGTCCGGAGTTCTGTTGCGTAGGGCGCATACGGACTCGGAGGGGAGACAGAGTGAGAGAAGCGAAGTAGCCTATGCGGTAGTAGGCTACCGGCGCAGTACTGTTGCCTGCAACCTTTTAGTTATTCCAAGTATAGATTCATTATTATAATAAGTGACTACTGTTTATGTTCCCTCCATGTGTATTATTAGGTATCTACTGGATCATGAACATCTTGTATGCTACATGCTAGTGCATGTTAGTAGGGGACAGTTAGTGGAGTGCACGCGCTTTCAAGTAGGCTTGTACATTTGTCATTTAGCACTTCACTGTCATACCTTTAGCCTGCTTCTATTCTACATTAATTAGAGGGTTAATATTAACGTAGTTTATTGAGTATTGCATTTCTTTAGTAATAACGTAACCTATAAATGTCTGAGGGAGTTTAGCCTCATAGCCTACCCCTGTTGTACACTTTCGCCGAGTTAAGGTACCTCGTTACCGTAGACGATAACTCTGTAGTGCGTTGGTGCTTTTGTTGTCTGGAGCATATAGTATTTGGGACTGGAATCGAGCGTGTAGTTGTCACTTAAGCCATTTCTGTCCTACGATCAAGAATCCCGAATATGTATTGCCGATCCAGCCGTAACAAAAATGGCGACCTTGCACAAGATTCAGTAGTATCCTATCACATGTTTTTTGGAGAACTATTCTATGCTACCTAGTAGAGCTGGCTAGAATTTTCTTGCATATTGGAGGAAATTTTTATAATGTGTCATTATTGTATTGGTGGTCTTGCAGATTGTTTCGTTAGGTGTCTAGAGTAGAGTCATTCAAGCATCTTTAACATTTTGTGAGTCGAGACTGCAATTAGTAATAAGCACTTTTTTTTTTTGAACAGCAATTGTATAACCAGCACTATGTCTAATGACTCATCATTTACGGGGGGAGGATAACACGGTGCAGTCTAGTGCGCAGCAAGTAGAGCAGATAATTGGGGGGGGGATGGTTATAAGTGGAGAGAGGGATGCCCGGGCATTTTTGCAGACACCTTTGACCGAACAGCGCCTGCAGGCTATTGATTGTTACGGTCTTCGCTGTTTAGCCACGGTTTTGGGGCGGGACTGTCCTGACAGTTGGCCCAAGAAGAATTTGGTGGCATGTTTGGTGGGTGATGCGATGGGGCGGTGGGTGGAGTTGGGTCTTGGGGGGTTCCCTCCAAGCCTCCATTCCACTCTACCCCTGCGCTGGGCCCTCCGCCAGCGAGTCTTAGCACGATGCAGCAGGAGGGTTCTCAATGGCAAGCTGGCTTACCCGTAAACACGTCTCGGTGTGGATCCCCCATTTTGTGCTCCTCCCCCCCCCCAGGCCTGTCTCCTGAGATGTTATTTCAGCTAGAAACTAGCTAAGCTTAAGTTGTGAGTGTGTCAACAGGCTAGTATAGAACGGTATAAGCTGCAGGAGACTCAGATACAACAGGCTAGTATAGAACGGATTAAGCTGCAGGAGACTCAGATACAACAGGCTAGTATAGAACGCATAGAGGTTGCTAGAATCCAAGCCAATCAGGATGCAACCAGGTACCAGTCTGAAATGGATGTCGAGAAGTCTAGAGTAGAGACCACGGGGCGTCATCTCGGTGGTGGGCACCGGGTTACAGACTCACTTTCGCATTTAATTAAGTTAGTACCCGCATTTGATGAGACAGCAGTGACTGAGTTTTTTTGCTCGTTCGAAAAGAAGTGTCGTGAGTATGACTGGCCGGAGGTTAAATGGGCAGCATTAGTTTCATCACGTCTAGTGGATAAGGTGTTGAAAGCCTACGATGCACTGTCACTGGACGAGAGTGTCGTGTATGGACTGTTGAAGGAGGCTGTGCTCCGGGCCTACGAACTGCAACCCGAAACTTATAGATTGAAGTTTCCTGGCGTGAATAAGAAGAGCGACGTCATTTTATGGAGCACCCACGGGACTTAACAGATGCATGTAATAACTGGTTTCGGTCCGAGCACGCAGAGTCGGCTGAGGAAATTAAGCAACTTTTCTATCTGGAACAGTTTTACAAATGTACTGGAACCGATCTAACGCTGAACATTAAGGAAAAAAATGTCCCAAGACAGTAGAGGATGCTGCCAAGATGGCAGACCTCAGATTATCATTGATTCGTTGTTGCGGTGCCGCTCAGAGGGCTGAGTCGGGGCCGGAGAGGGCGCTATACCCCACCCACCAGAGTTCGATAATAACAAAGCCTATGACACACATAACCACACTAAAAGCATTGCACCTAATAACACCTACAAACACAAGCCTCTCCCGTTTACTAAAGGTCAGGCCCCTTCTTCGCCCGCACAAGGGAAGAAACCCATTGGGGATGTGAAATGTTACAAATGTTAGAAGCTAGGCCATTATTCACGTGAGTGGCCCTAGTAACACTCCCGCTAAGCCGGTGTCATTGGTTCACAGTATCGGTGTGTCTCTGACGGCTGCAGCAACTGCCCGGGGTAGGTTGTCAGCAGCTGAGGCACACGCGGTAAAGAAGCGTACGAAGGCTCGACACCTGTCCGGGACACTTTCTGTAGCCATCGGGGACACGGGTTTGTGAGCTGGGGGAGTGAACTACGGAGGGTTGACTTGTTGAGGGATACGGGGGCTTCGAAAACTTTGTTGAGGAACTTCACAGGGAAACCGATAATGCGGCCAGAGTTGTTGTGTGGTGCAGGTATAAATGCTACGAGGGTCATACCCACTTGTGAGGTTGGAGTTGAGAGTGGGAGAGGTGTGCAGGGAGCTGGATGTAGGGATCGTTGATTGTTTGCCAGTTGAGGGCGTCGACCTTCTTCTCGGCAACGACTTTGCGGTGCCCACTTCCGGGACTCCACCCTTAGTCGTTGCCGAGAGGGCGGCCGACGTGGATGGTGAGAACCGGGAATGGGTTGGGAGGTGCCAACAGGATGAGATGGCCTGTGTGGTAACCCGATCTCGCTCTGCGGCTCCGGCACAGCCTAGCACTCAACCTCGGGGACAGTGGAGGAAGGATCAGGTGAAGGACGCTAAGGGCAGGCAAAGGGACATTGATCTGCTGCACTTCTCGTGATTCGGTACTGGACCTATAATAAACACGGGAGTTGACTCTGGCCCAGAGATGGTGTGTAAACAAGGCAGAGTGGGGTAAGACTTCGCGTGAGGCAAGAGCTGTAGCGAGAGCCACTAAGGCGTAGAGCCTACTAGCCGGGGTAATGTTCTTATTACAAAACCATCTGATGCATTGACGCCCAGGGACATAAGTGAGCAGCAGCTGCAAGACGCTAGTCCTAGCTCGTTATAGCAATGGTGCCATAGAGTTGGAGGAAGATGGGGATGCGAAGCCGGGAGATTTCTTTAGGCTCAACAGGATTTTGTACCGCAGATTTTTAGACCCCAAATCGAAGTGGGAGGGCGGTGCGAGGGTAGTAGACCAGGTGGTTGTTCCAAATAAGTATAGAGAGTCCTTATTGTGTCTGGCGCATGATTGCCGGTGGCGGGTCATTTGGGGGTAACAAAAACATTGGCGGCAGTGGGGAGGTTTTTTCTGGTGGCCTGGGGTCAAGGCTGATGTCTGTGCATGGGTGGCTGGGTGTGCGACCTGCCAGACAACGGGGAAGCCTAACCAGACAATCCCGAAGGCACCTTTGTTTCCCATACCTGTCACCGGGCCTCCGTTCAGCAAAGTTGTAGTAGATTTGGTTGGCCCTTTCCCGCCTACTAGTAGTGGCAATAAATTCCTGTTGACAATCATGGATGTGGCTACGAGATACCCGGACGCATACCCCATGAGAAACGGCTCGGCAAAGGCAGTTGTTAAAAACTTATTATTGTTCTGTTCCCGTTATGGATTTCCACGTGAGGTGCAGTCAGACCAGGGGAGCAATTTTACATCCAAATTGTTCAAGCAAACCCTTCAGTTGCACGGTAGATGTTTCTGTAGTGTCGTCAGCCTTCCATCCCGACAGTCAGGGAGTCTTGGAGCGGTGGCACTCGACCCTGAAGAGTATGCTACGCTGTTACTGTGCAGAACATGACACTGATTGGGATTTGGGTCTGCCGTATGTTCTGTTCGCTGCACGTGAAGTCCCAGGAGAGAGCCTGGGGTTCAGTCCAAATCAACTAGTCTTTGGCCATAATGTGAGAGGACCTTTAAGTATGGTGAAAGAGATCTGGGAGGGCGAAGAGAAGCCGGGTCTGTACTTAAATATGTCCTTGGGAGCGGGGAGAGACTTATAGGTTGCATGGCAGCGGCAGGTAATACCTTGGTTAATGCACAGGCGGTCATGAAGCACCAGTATGACGCCAAGGTGAAGCTTCGGGAGTTTTCGGTGGGTCAGGAGGTAATGTTGCTTTTACCTTTGCCTGGACACCCCCTTTCTGCCAAGTTCATTGGGCCGTATGTGGTGGCTAAGAAACTGTCCGACCTTGATTATCTCGTTGCAACACCTGACCGTAGGAAAACAACATCAGTTATGTCATGTTAACCTCATGAAAGAGTATGTGATACGCCCCTCAGAGCCTCTCACTGTCCCTGTGCTGGCCTGCAGCGGCCAGGGTGGAGAAGGAGGTGGGGACAGTCATGCTGCTGAGGAGGAAGCTGGGACTGTGTCATTTCCGCGGAACAGTGGGCGGGGAATACTGACCAAGAGGCTAGGCAAGCTGTAAGTCACCTGCCTGAGCACCAGGGTGCTTGCTGTCCTAGGCCTGTTCAGGTCATACCCCTCTGTTTTTTCGCCGAACACCCAGGTCTCACTACTCAGGTAACGCACGACGTGGACGTCGGTGATAATGTGCCCTTCAAGTCAGTGCCCTACCGTGTGCCCCCGGTAAAGTTGCCAGCTTTACGGGAGGAGTTAAAGTACATGGTTGAGAGAGGGATGATCACTGAAGGTTATGTGAAGTGGACATCACCCGTCACGTTGCAGCCAAAACCTGACGGCAAGGTGCGGTTCTGCATAGATTTTCGTAGGCTAAATGGCTTGACCACTACCAACCCTTACCCTTTGCCTCGAGTTGACGACAGCGTGGACAAGATAGGGAATGCAAAGTACCTTACTAAAATTGATCTTGTAAAAGGTTACTGGCAAGTACCCCTGTCGGACCGAGCTAAGCAAGTTTGTGGTTTTGTGGTAGATGGCAAGACCTACCAATGTAACGTAATGCCTTATGGGCTTAAGAACGCACCTGCCACGTTTCAGAACCTGATGAACGATATTTGTGACGAAATCCCTAACTGCACGGTCTACCTTGAAGACATGATAGTATATGATGACGATTTTGAAAATCACCTAAGGCACTTAGAGACCCTGTTTGGGAAGTTGCACGATGCTGGGCTGGTGGTGAACCTGAGGAAGTGCGAGTTTGTAAAGGCTACTGTGCAGTATCTTGGCTTTGTGGTCGGGTTAGGCCGGGTGTGCCCCCCCCTGAGCAAGATACAGGCTATCAATATGTTTTCCAGGCCCACCACTAAGCGCCAGGTCATGCGGTTCCTAGGTATGATAGGCTATTATAGGCGCTTCATCCGGGGATACTCTACTGTCTTAGCACCGTTAACTGATCTACTGTCGAAGTCAGTGAAGTTCTGTTGGGCTGCGGAGTGTCAGAGGGCTTTCGACCTAGTCAAGCACCTGCTGTGTACACATCCGATTTTGAGGGCCCCAGACTTCTCCAGGAGTTTTCAGCTGGCGACTGATGCCAGCGGTGTGGGTGCCGGGGCAGTGTTACTGCAGACTGATTCCGAGGGCTTGGAACACCCAGTGAGCTTCTTTTCTCGCAAGTTTAATTCGGCACAAAGGAATTACTCGACTATAGAGAAGGAGCTTCTGGCTATCGTTTTGTCGCTCAAACATTTCGAAGTTTATGTTCCAGCCTACGGCCCGGTAGTGACGATTTATACGGACCATCATCCCTTGAAATTCCTAAATCAGTTTCACAATCGGAATATGCGGTTGACCAGGTGGTCCCTAATGCCCCAAGAGTATAATCTCAACATTCAGCATATTGCCGGGAGTGAGAACGTGATAGCAGATTGTCTATCAAGGGTTGATGATCCAAGATAGTCGTGCACGGTGTGTGGGTTGAGCAGGAGTAAAATTAGGCTATCATAACGCCGTCCAAAAAGATTATAAAACAATAAAATAAACGAGAAAACTCTTTTTTTTTTTTTTTTTTTTTAGTTTTGTAAGTCTTTATTGTTGTAGCATGATGCATGCGATATTGTGTTTTATGTATAATTCACACTTCAGTTGTTGTGCACCTTTTGCAATTAGTGGCAGGTAAGGGTATCAGGTCGGTTGGTTGCCTGTCAGATTTTGATAATGCTTCTAAGGTCGATTATCTAAAATCTTGGGGGTGCTGTGACGCACCCCAGTGGCTGTGCAACGCAACCTGATTGTAACTCCTTGGTACTCGAATGTACCGCCCGTGATCTGGCTAACCGTCAGCCGCAATGTATATTGAGTGTGACAACTTATAACTATGTTCTTTTGTATCTCTGCAAAGGTCTCGTCATGTGCTAACCAGTGGTGGGTTTTTGTTTTAAGCCATGTCGAGACCTTCCATTTAATATGTAGTATCAATAGAGAAGTTGATAGATAAGACAATGGGAGTTCAGAGAGAGAGAGTGAGTTAGGCCTTCAGAGCAAGAGGTAGCAACGCGCCGCGCTGCCGGCCGGGTGGTTGCCAGACGTATGGACTGGTTGGCAGCCTTGCCCTTATAGCTAGGCGCGATAGGGTTGGTAGTCCATTGTTGCCTGCCTGGGCTGGGCCCATGTTGTCGTACAGCACATTGCCTGGAGGCTGGCTGCGTGTTCTATGACCAGGTTGCCTAGAACCTTTGAGATTCTAACATCCCTTGCCCTCTCTCCCAACTTCTCACGGTTGCACTCTTTCTCTCTGACGACATTACTCTCATTTCATTCTTCTCTCTATTTAAATGCATAACCTTCCCTTGAGGTCCTAAAGGAGTTTCAGCACTCACCTCTCGTATTACTCTTAGGACAAGCATATATTTACATGTATTAGATTTAAGGGGATAATGTGAACAGCGATCTTCTTGATGAGGATAGTTGGTGACCGTTCTAATGTTCACGAGTTATATGCCCTGCTCATCATCCCATTTGTGACTAGACTGGTGCCATGTGTAAGAGCCCGACCATGCCCAGGACTTAGCCTTGATTTGCATACCGAGCCAGGAGCGAGTGTAGCACCCGAGACTACAGCTCGCTCGTAGTGCCGGTATAGTAGAGTAACGTAATTTATCTGTCCTTGTGTTCTCTACAGTCTTCTCCTGGGTTCTCGCTTTCGGTGCTGGGACTCGTTGTTCCTGTGACTTGGCCTGCTAGCTAGAACACATGGGGATGATGAGTGGGATATATCTTAATTTACTATGCATTGCAGCTCTCTTTAAGTATATATCTATAACACTTTACAATACACATTACTCACACACAAGACAACACTATTAATACTTTCATGTATCAATTAACTGCACTGTCGTTTTGCTGCTGTGTCCGGAGTTCTGTTGCGTAGGGCGCATACGGACTCGGAGGGGAGACAGAGTGAGAGAAGCGAAGTAGCCTATGCGGTAGTAGGCTACCGGCGCAGTACTGTTACCTGCAACCTTTTAGTTATTCCAAGTATAGATTCATTATTATAATAAGTGACTACTGTTTATGTTCCTCCCATGTGTATTATTAGGTATCTACTGGATCATGAACATCTTGTATGCTACATGCTAGTGCATGTTAGTAGGGGACAGTTAGTGTAGTGCACGCGCTTTCAAGTAGGCGTGTACATTTGTCATTTAGCATTTCACTGTCATACCTTTAGCCTGCTTCTATTCTACATTATTAGAGGCTTAATATTAACGTAGTTTCTTGAGTATTGCATTTCTTTAGTAATAACGTAACCTATAAATGTCTGAGGGAGTTTAGCCTCATAGCCTACCCCTGTTGTACACTTTCGCCGAGTTAAGGTACCTCGTTACCGTAGACGATAACTCTGTAGGGCGTTGGTGCTTTTGTTGTCTGGAGCATATAGTATTTGGGACTGGAATCGAGCGTGTCGTTGTCACTTAAGCCATTTCTGTCCTACGATCAAGAATCCCGAATATGTATTGCCGATCCAGCCGTAACAAAATATAGAGCTGAATATGAATTACGAGAGAAATAGAATGAATGGCTAACTCCTCGACGTATAATTGGGATGAACTTAGATTGAAAATGGAAAATAAGAATGACTAAAATCAAGATAAATTTAGATTCCGTGAGAGATCTGGTCGACGTAGCACACGTAGTCTAAGTCCCTCCTTCTGTTTGCACCAGAGGGGGATGCCGTTCGCCACACACATTGCTAGAATGGACACTTCTAGCTCGCCTACACACTCTCTCCTACTAATGCTGCCAGGACTCAACCAGTGTACACGATCCGTTCCACCCGGAAGTTAACAGGGAAAGTATTGTTGGTCTAGTTGCCTACCTTTCCTTGAAATTTCTCAGGTAGTATTACACATTAGAGGTGATCACCTGTCTAATGGATGTCGGAACAGGAGGGGCATGCGAATTTTGGTTTCTGAATTACTATGTAGTAAATAATAGCCTTAAACATATAATGTACATAGGGACACACGGGGAACGTTATTCTTTATTTCTTAATATTAAACTCATATTTTTAGACAGCCTATTTGGAGATATAAGAATTATTTTATTGTTCTGCTGGCTTTTGTCTAATCATGCCCTTTTATAATAAGGTTTTGTTACCAGCGCTTCGTCTTCTTCTTATGCTGTTTGTGGACATCATGGCTGTAGAGGTGGTTATCTTGCTGGGAACAATTACGCATGAATACTGGCTATTGGAGTATTTGTATAAATACTCTTCATCGTAGTCTAGATCCGGTTCTAGATGTGGATGCTCACCTGTCCCGGGGAGCGGGCCGTGTTGGACGCTCGGGTGTACAGGTATGTATGGCAGTATATTGGGGTCACCCGCTCCACGGAGCCTACCTGCTTCCGCGGAGGGTCCGAGGTCCACGTAATTTTAGAGATTGAGTAGGAAATTTGAATATTTAAGTTAATTACTCAGTTTTAATACATAAACAAGTGTATAAAATTACATATTATTTTATCTTCATGCATAAAACAAAAAATCTTGGCTTTATTGATTTATTTTTTTATTTGTTTGCATTAACCTAACCAAAAAACCTAACCTAACCTAACCTAAATGTATTTGGGGGCTATTAGGTTAGGTTAGGTTAGGCTTTTTGGTTAGGTTAGGTTAGCTTTTTTGGTTAGGTTAATGCTAAAAAAAAAAAAAAAAAAAAAAAAAAAAAAAAATCGGGTGGATACAAATTATATAGGCTAGCAATGAAGCATAAAATGATAGGAACCCAAAACTACCATAAGTTCCTTTGTACTAATATGGGAGGAGTATGTGTTTTAGATCATAATAAAGTCAATAAGTCATTCACCAAATATTTTGTTTACATGGCGAAGACTCGGCAGATGACGTACGCTAAACGCTATTTTCACCATTATATATATTATTTATTCGTAATCTTTTCTACTTTAATGCATGAAAATAAAATAATTTGTAATTTTATACACTTGTTTATGTATTAAACCCGAGTAATTAACTTAAATATTTAAATTTCATACTCCATCTCTAAAATTACGTGGACCTCGGACCCTCCGCGGAGGTAGCTAGGCTCCGTGGAGCAGGTGACTCCAATATACTGCCATAGGTATGCCACCAGGGAGAAGCGAATATCCTATGCGTACCGGAAGTTGTTTTTGTTGTGGTATGGGGCACTGGGGTATTTCTTTTTTAGACAGGGCCTTTTTCTTACTTCTTCTCTTTCCCCTGATCGGTGATACTTGTAATGGTAGTACTTCCGGATGTGGGGGCAGATATGGTGGTGCTTCTGGTCTGACCCCTTCCACTGGGCGGTACATATAAATAAACCGCATAGGCCGCTCGTAAGGTGTTAAGCTATTTGTAAAATTAACATACAAAGAGTTATGCAAAAGACAGAAATAAACAAACCAGTGGGTAGGTTAAGTCTATATGCTATGCGCCATTACTCTACTTTACACATGGGAGATATGTGAGAGTTAATAATGTGTGTGGTGAATAATTTTTTGAGATATGTATAAAGTACTTGAGTAAATTCAGAAGGTGCGTCATTGTGTTTAGAATATAAAACTATAAAGTGTGTGGAATGGCATGGATGATGGTTAGCATAATGGTCCCTTCACACATAGGCGATCTTGGCTATGATGGTGGTACCATGGCTATGAAAGTCGGTGCTAATCAGCGGATTTATGGGCACCATATTAGAGTGGGACGACCATGGTAAGATGGAGTAAGGACGGTAATATGATGATCATCGACAGGGTTATGATGGTGCAGCGACTGTCACAATAGTGGGGCACGACCTGGTAAAACCTGGGAAGATGGACCCACGGTGATGTACAACGGCACCATAACTGTGGTACGACTGTGGTACAATGACGGCACGACGAGCACAACCAAACAATCACCACCACCACAACACCTACCACAACTACCAACCATCTACCTGTTCAACATTTCTGACACGAGGTGATGTCAATGAAGGGGTATTTCCGAATGTGGTATTTCCGAAACAATAATATAATAATACCTACCTTTCCCCCTGTACATAATATCTATATATTTCTCTTTCTTCTGTATTTATTATCACAAAAATGTGATGCTTCATCTCACTTTCAGCAGCGAAAAATTTATAATGTGATGAAATTGAAAAAAAAAAATAACAATATAACTAGTATCCTACCGACATATATATATATATATATATATATATATTGGAGCATGTTAAAATCTTTCACTGGTGAAGACAAAATTACTCTGTAATAATGTTAAACAAATTGGCGAATTAAATAGTACAGAATTGAATTTCGTCTGATTTCGGGTTATCTGAAAACCAGATAAACAGTGTTCTACTGTACAACAACACCGTTCGACGGTGCTACAATGCTAACAAGAGTGCCTCGATGGTATTACAAGGGTGAGAACAGTGTTACCCCGTTAACCCACTGAGACCCAGCGACGCAACGTTTTCATCGGCAATGTACATACATACATACATAAAATATTAAGACTGAGTGTTCCACACATAAGTGCAGTTTCAATCTCTTGTCCTAATGGCGGCGTTCCAGGCAACCCTGTTAAGGGCTGCTTCACTTGTCAAGTTCTTGGATTTGAGATCGACACGTGTAGTCCGATCCCAGGTTTTCCTCGGCCCACCCCTTGGTGCAGCTCCCTCCACAATCACAGACCTGCATTTTTTCACGCAATTTGACATCCTCTACTTTAACGGCCCATGTTTCTGAGGCATACTTCATTGCACTTCTAACACATGAGGCATACACCTTTCCCTTCAGGGGGAGAGGCATTCTTTTCATGGTCAGGATTGGCATCAGTTCTCTGAACTTCCCCCAGCCACACCTAATTCTAGCAACAGTGGCAGCCTCGGCCCCACCACCGGCAGAGATGGTATCTCCTAGGTAACAAAACTTGTTCACCAGCTCCAAAGACTCATTTCCAAAATTCACAGCCACAGGATCATCACCTAACACAAGCTCGCCTTTGCACACTATTGCACACTATGCACTAAAATTTCTCTATTTCTGACTTATCCTTCGGCAGGGGTCCCTTTATTCTACTACAGTTCTTACTCCCATGGTGTACCCAACATCGACAGATGCTACATTGAATTGAGTTAGCGCCCACTCCCTTTCCACACACTGCACATGGGTATGCACCGCTCTTTTCCACATTGCCTCCTCTCAATCTACAATGCATAACCTTGGTTTTGTTAATATTGACTCTTAAACCCTTGCTCGCCATGCCCTCTCTCCACTCTCTGATGTATGTAACGCTAAACCCCAGCGACGCATACGTTGCGTCACTGTTAATTACTCCGGTCCTATGGCACCTAGAGAGCTCAGATTTGTATGGGAACTGTGTAAGTATCCCACGCAACCATGCTGATGGTTGAAAACTCTCAAAGTTCAACTGCGTGCGCATGAGCGCACAAAAACCCGTTTTGGGGTGTTTTGCCTTCAATTTTCCCCTCTTGTAAATTCGACTTTCGGGTGCACCGTAGGACCCCTTTATGATCGTTTCTTGTGGTTTTTCCTTCATTCCTAACCCATTCCTAATTGTTTCTGGAAAAAAAAAAATCAAAACCTGCTGGTCCTGGGTGGTACATTTATTATAAACTAGCTGGGGCTCAGTGGGTTAACAAGCAGGTGCCATGACAACACACAGCACTTCAATCGCACGCAACAATTTTGTATATGCTTGAAACTTTTGTCCATCAAGTCAATAAATGGAGATGTGGTGGGGATGCTGAGAGAAGGCCCCAGATTGGGGGTCACATGTAGACGACCACGTCACAGATAGCAACACATGTGCCAAGTCGGGGTTCTAATGAACAAAATCGGTAAGATAGGATTCAGAGCGAGTGAGTTAGGAATGAAAGGGGTCCTGGAAAAAGTGGAAGACGATTTATAGCCAGTGAAGAGGACATGAATGGTCTAGGTAGATATAAGAAAGATTGTACAGTATAAGGTAATTTGGAGACAACTTTAACCCATACTGCACCAAATCATATTTCAATATATTTACCCCTCAGTACCAACCATTCTGGCCAAAATGACTCCTCTACGGTGGGACAGCACCCTCCCACCATCAGAGCTGATGGATGACTGAGTCCTCTGGCCTTGAGCAGCTAGCTGCTAGGGGAAGGTATGAACAGTGTTGCCAACACCTCACAGCAGTGCCTTCAAGTCATATTTGCGGCTCCCGCTCGATATTATCAGGCACAAGGGTGGCATATGTGACGGATGACATCCGTTGCTGGTATTAGTGTCACCCTATTGTACTGGCGGATCAGGGCCGACGCTGGTACTGGATGGGTTAAGAGGTGAATGTACGGATATGAAACTGTATTGAATGGGTGATGGAGAAAGTGGAGACGGATGTATGGTCATTGGAAAGGACAAAAACGTGTGAGTGTGTGGGGGAAAGATTGTATAAGGTATTTTAGGATAACATATAGGGTGTTTGTGGGGGGTGAGAAGATATGTATAGTGTGTGTGGGAGGGGACAGAGGAAGGGTGAGGGGGGAAGAGAGGGGTGAGCATGGGTGAAAACAGAAGTGGGAATGTGGGAAATGAGTAGGAATAGATACGGTGGAGGATATAATAGGGAGAGGGGTGAGGGGGAAGGAGAGGGGTGAGGGGGAAGGAGAGAGGTGAGGGGGATGGAGAGGGGTGAGGGGGATGGAGAGGGGTGAGGGGGATGGAGAGGGGTGAGAGGGTATAAGAGGGGTTAGGGCGGAAGGAGATTGGTGAGGAGGAAGGAGAGTTGTGACTATGGGAGAGAAACAAAAATAAAACAAGTAACGAAGACCATATACTGTATTCTACGTCGACAATTGCATTATTATTTCTATGTGAACTTGTTTGTTAGAAAATGAAACAATGAGGATGGATAACTGGTCCAATGTTTTACTTTGTCTCACTTTACTCACTCACCCCCACAATTTACTGGAGGATAATTTGTTTTTCTCCACAATACGTAGATAGAGGTCATTTTAATAATATGCTTAAGGGGAGATGGGTCTATTTTTCGGGCCCCCATTTTCCCTCACATTTAACCCCATTAGCTTTCAGATTATATGACGTTCGTTTCATTAGTTTTACGATTTTCAGACCTTTCACCCCATTTCTTTGTCAATATTAGGACCTTTCGTGCCATTTAGTTGTCGACTTTTTGCCTGGCGAGCAATAGCGAACCTATATTTTTACGAGGAACCGGCCTACGACCGGGACAATTTTCTACCAAAAAAAAAAAAATATGTATCTAGAGGGGGGGGGGGGGGGTGGTCTAGGGGGTGATGTGTTAAGCTTGATGGAGGGCTAGGGAGGAAAATAATAATAGAGATCAATAAAAAGACAAATAAATACGCCCATACCCCCCCCCCCTTAAGTAATTTAAATTTTTGCCGTATAACCTTACTGGGCATCGAACCCGGACCTGTAGAGTAGCAGACCAACACCAAGCCAAGTAGACCACCGAGGAGCTAAAAGTGATGGTTTCATTTGGAACAAGTAAAGGCGGTATCACACGACAGCTTTTATAGTCAACATTCGATAATCAAAACATTTCTGTCAACATTTCTGGAATGTTTTGCCCTGGTATCGGAAACTAGACTGATGGTAGATTAATTTAGGTAACCGAAATACTATAAATGTTGACCTCATAAGCTGCCAGACCAGTGTTGAGGATAAATGTTGAGGAAAAAAGCCCTCGTGTGATACCTGCTTTACATCCACTACTATAGAACAATATAAAGAGTTAAAGTGAGAAATAGCTGGATATGGTATGGGAGGGAGAAGAAGAGAAGTAGTGGAGGAGGAGGTGGGGATCAGGAGGTCAGAAGTGTGGGAAGCCATGAAAAGAGTGAAGTTGGGGAAAGCACCAGGAACAGATGGAGTGTGTGGGGAAATGTTGAGGTATGGTGGTGAGATAGTGATAGAATGGGTATGGAAAATGTGCAAACTAGCATGGGAGAAGGGGAGTGCACCCGATGACTGGAAGACTGGCATAATAGTCCCCCTATATAAGGGCAAAGGGGAAAGAGGAGTGTGTGGTAACCACCGAGGAATATGTCTTCTAAGCGTAGTAGGGAAGGTATACAGTAGGGTAGTGATTGAGAGAGTGAGAGTGAGAACGGAGAAATCGATAGGCGACGAGCAGGGAGGTTTTAGGAAGGGAAGAGGATGTGTAGATCAGATTTTTACCCTGAATTGTGTTGTGGAGAAGTATCTGGAGAAGAAACAAAAGGTGTATGTTGCCTTTATGGACTTGGAGAAGGCCTATGACAGAGTGGATAGAGAAGATTTGTGGAAAGTACTAAGAATATACGGAGTAGAGGGCAAGTTGCTGAAAGCAGTGAAGAGCATGTATGAGGGTGCAAAGGCGGCAGTACCTGTGGAGAGTGAGCAGAGCGAGTTCTTTGACCTAAATGTTGGTTTGAAACAGGGGTGTGTGATGTCCCCGTGGTTGTTTACTGTATATATGGATGGAGTCATGAAAGAAATACTATCAAGAGCAGTGGATGTTGGTGTATCGCTGAAAAGGGAGGGAATTGAGTGGAAGCTACCTATACTACTGTTTGCGGATAATACAGTTCTGATGAGTGATAATGAATGGGAGTTGCAGGGTCTGGTAAATGAGTTTGGAACAGTGTGCGAAAAACGGAATTTGAAGGTAAATACGGGGAAGAGCAAGGTTATGGTCTTCGAAAGGGGTGAAGTCACAGAGTGTGAGGTGAAGCTGAACGGTCAGGCTATGGAGATCGTTAACTCATTTAAGTATCTGGGCAGTGTGTTGAGTAAAGATGGGACTATGGATGAAGAAGTGCGGGAGAGGGTACAACAGGGGAAGAGGGTTGTAGGAACGCTAAAAGCAGTAACAAGAAATAGGGTGGTCAGTATGGAAGTGAAGAAGTCCTTGCATGACAGTGTGGTAATCCCGACACTGACTTACGGAAGCGAAGCATGGACGTTGGTTGAGAGACTCAGACCAAGAGTGAGAGCAGTGGAAATGAATTACTTAAGGAGTGCGTGCGGAGTTACATGGAGGGATAGACAGACTAATGAGGAAGTAAGAAGGAGGTGTGGTGTGGAGGTAGATGTGCTGGAAAGTGTGAAAAGGAACAACTTGAGATGGTTCGGCCATATGGAACGTATGGAAAGCGAGAGAATGACTAAGAGGGTGTACGAGAGCGAGGTGGAGGGACAGAGAGGGAGAGGTAGACCGAATATGAGGTGGAAGGATGGAGTGAGGAAGTACATGAACGAGGGCGGTGCTGGTTGGGGGGAGGGGCGTCGACTGACTGGGGACAGAGGCGCATGGGGGCGGTTCGTTCGTGGCCACCCCTTCGGGGATCACGGCGTCAGGCAATAGATAGATAGATAGAAAGTGAGAAATACACGTTCGTTGACAAAAGTGGCCAATTCAGAGGAGATGGGGCGTTTTTCTGGCCCCCCTTCTTCCTCATGTTTAGTCCCATTAGTTTTCAGATTGTAAGACGGTTCTATCCATTAGTTTGTCGATTTTAAAACCTTTCGTCCAATTCCTATATCAATATCAAGACCCTTCGTACCATTTAGGTGTCGATTTTTCCTGGCGAGCGATAGCGAGCCTGTAATTTTAAGATAAACCGGCCTTCGGCTGGGACATTTTCCTATCGAAAAATGTAAAAAACAAAATCTTGAAAGGGGGTGTAGTAGGGAGTGTTTCTTAAGCTTGATGAAGGTCTAGCGAGGAAACTCAAAGATAAATGAATATATATTATTATGTTCTCTCCACTAACCAACTTTACTCCTAAACTCGATTAATGAAATTAACAAACACATGTGGCAGTCCGGAGATTCGAACCCAGGACGCTCATTATGCATTGCACCACGAAGACAGTTAACAGAATGTTGCACAAACCTACGATTTATTATGCAGTTTCGAATCCTGCATAAACAGACCCAAAAAAATAACCACTGTAAGTGAATAGAGCAGGGAGGTATTATGGCAGGAGGAAGCCATAGGAGAACATTACTAAAGCAAAAAGAAACACATGACATCAGTTTAGTCTGTGGAAGTTGTAGGCACCAATCGAGCAGGGCAATACCCGGGAGAAGCCTCATAGGCATTTGAAAAGGAGTTGCTGGAACCCCTGCTTCACTTGTTTGGCCTCCCTCCCTGTTTCTATTTGTGTCTCACCTACACAGATAACAATCTAGCTAGTTCTCACAAACACCTCCTCCTCCTTTTCAGTTTCTTACACTAAACAAAAACACCACACATATTTCCAATATACCAAAAAGTGATTTTAAGAAAAGGGCCACATAAGTCTCAGATTCCCCCACCACCACCAAAGTCAACTACCCTTCACCAGTCAACCCATCAAAATGCTCTGGACCACGGCCTGTCACTCTTACTATCAATATTTGTAGCATTCGCGACTTTTCATCTAACTTTCCTTCTGTTGAACACCACCTCTCCTCCAACAAAGCTGATCTTATTTTCCTCACCGAGATTCAGGTGTCTGAAGTAACAGCCAGCAGCCCCTTCTATGTATCCTCCTACTTTTTATATCCTATAGTTTCCAAGCCAAAGGTTGATGTTGTGTGCATGCGCACAACAAACTCAGTTGCTCTCGTGCTCCCAACTTTGACTCCTTTGAATCCTCAAATCTATGGTTCAAACTTTCCTGTCACTCTCATACCAAATATTTCTGTGCTGTCTACCGATCTCCTAAATCTACTAACTTTCTTAAATTCTTTGACTATCTAAACTCTAAAGTGGAACACATCCTATCAACCTCTTCGTTCCCTGAAATCTTCATCTTGGGAGATTTCAATGTTCACCACCGCCAGTGGCTCTCCTCTCATTCCACTGACCAACATAGTAAAGAAACCTACATCTTTTCTATCGTAAATTATCAAGAATAGTTAATCCAGCACCTTACTTGTATTCCTGACCGCCTTGAAGATCGGCTCAACCTCCTTGATTTATTTCTAAGCTCTAATCGTTCTGCTTACACTGGAAACCTTGTCTTTCCGTTGGGCTCCTCCAATCACAGCCTTATCAATGTTACTTGTCCTATTTTTCCAGTATGGCCATCCGATCCTCCCAGCCTGTGATGCTTGTGGCGCTTTGACATTGCCGACTGGCAGGCTCTTCGGCAGTACTTCTTTGATTTCCCATGGAATGATTTTTGCTTCCACGGCTGGGGACCCTCATAGTGTACTGAACGTATCACCGCGGTAATAATCTCTGTCATAGAGGCGCCTCATTCACTCCATTTGCATTCTCTTAGTCAATTGCAAATATATTTTGGTTTACTCACGCATGTTCTACTGCTATCCGCAAAAAAGAAGAAGCATTCGAACTGTACAATCGCCTTCAATATAAAAAATCTCGTACTTTATATGTCTTTGCCCGGAATCAAGCCAAACCTGTTTTTCGACTCGCCGAAAACTATTTCATCAATAATAAATGTTCTGAAGTTTCTAACTCTAGCTCTTCCCAAGCTTTCTGGCATCTAGCCAATAACCTCTCCAACAATTTTACTTCCTCGTCTTTCCCACCTCTCTTACACTCTAACGGCACCATCGTCATTTCTTCCTCTGACAAAGCTGAACTCTTCGCTCAAACTTTTGCCAAAAACTCCACCTTGGATGATTCCGTTGCTGTTCGTCCCTCTACTCCCACCTCTCTCTTACTTATGCCTAATATCCTAATCTCTTCTAAGGATGTACTTTCTGCCCTCTCTGGGCTTAATACTAAGAAGGCGTATGGACCAGATGGTGTTCCTCCTGTCGTACTCAAAAACTGTTCTTCCGTGCTGACTTCCTGTTTAGCCAAACTCTCTCGTCTCTGTCTTTCCTCTAACGTCCTCCCTTTTTTCTGTTCTTATATCTTGCATCTCTAAAGTTCTTTAATCTATTCTTCATTCAAAATTTCTTAAGCATCTGTCTTCCCATATTCTACTTTCAGATCGCCGGCATGGTTTCCTTAAGGGCCACTCTACTGGTGATCTCCTTAATTATATTACCAACTCTTGGTCATCCTTGTATCAGTGCCTTTGTCTCTAATATCCTTTATGGCCATTCCATAACTGCAGCTGTGGACGGCCATAACTCACTTCCTCAACCTATCAACTCTGGTATTCCTCAGGGTTCTGTTCTGTCTCCATTTCTCTTCCTATTATTCATTAACGATCTTTGCAACTGTACCTCCATTCCTATTCACTCCTATATTGATGACTACGTTACACTATTAAACTAGTTTTCGACAACTCGCCTTGCAGTCACTCCAAAATTCACATGATGAGGCCATAGCATGCCTATCTACTGATCTATTAGCCATTTCCGATTGGGGCAAAGAAAATCTTGTTACTTTCAATACTTCCAAAACCAAATATCTCCATTTATCTACCAGTCACATTCTTCCACACAATTATCCCTTACTCTTCAACAATACACAAATCAACCCTTCATCTTCTCTTAGTATTCTTGGTGTTCTTTTTCTCACAATCATTCTTAAAATTATCATATTGCTACTTTTGCTAAAACAGTTTCCCAGAAGCTGGGTGTGCTCAACCATTTATATTGGTTCTTTACCCCAGCACAGTTATTGTGTGTACAGGGACAGCTTTTTCAGTGTATAGCTACTCCCATACGAAAAGTGGGAGGCACTCGCCTTTCAACACACTCCTACCTCTATTTTGTCCAACTCTCTAACCCAAGAGTGAACCAATTTTCTGAGTCTTTCTTCTACTCAACAAGTAAGCTTTGGTACCTTCTCCCTCAATCTGTCTTTCCATCATCCTATGACTTAAACTGTTTCAAGCTCCGTGTCCAGACATTTTGACTCTAACGTACCTTGAATTTGGCTCTCTGTCACTCTTTCAACTTTGAAGGAGATACTTGTTACAAGCCCCTTTGCCTTTTGTGTTCTTCGTACACACAGAAGAAAAAGAGTCAGTGCCACCGAGAACAGCTACGACAGTCAGAATAATTTAACAAGGCTGAACTTCAAGATGGACAAGGATCTGATACAACCTTTAGTTATATATTTATGGGTGCAGCACACACACACACACACACACACACACACACACACACATACATACATACACACACACACACACACATACACACACAAACACACACATCCGAACATACGACCAAAATAACTCTGCATAACACACACACATACACACATCCCAACACACGACCAATGAACTCTGTATTATTGAAACCAAAGAGTCACTGAAGCTGTGAAGGTGTATCTAAGTTTGTGTGTGTGTGTGTGTGTGTGTGTGTGTGTGTGTGTGTGTGTGTGTGTGTGTGTGTGTGTGTGTGTGTGTGTGTCAGAGAGAGAGAGACAGACAGAGAGAGAGCTACACAGAGTTACACAGACACTCAGAGCACACAGACCTTGCGGGCCCTACTAGGTAACATTGTGTATTGCTCTACATTATGAAACCCATTTAGCAATACAGTATATATACTAAAAAGAGCTGACCTTGGTGCCTGCAAGTTTCCAATAATCAGAGTGACCTAGAGCTCTCCACCAGGCCTCTTAGCGCAGATGCCCAATTAATGGAGTAAGACTCGTAGGCATAGTTTGGATCGTTTCTAATCGCTCCATATCATTAATGCGTGATGGACCCCCTTGTCTCTATGTTTAGTCCCATTAGTTTTGAAATGTTAAGACATTTGCGCCATTAGTTTGGCGATTTTAAAACCTTTCATGCCATTTAGGTGCTGATTTTCTCTTGGCGACCCATAGCAAGCCTGCAATTTAGGAAGAAATGGCCTTTGTCCGGGGCATATGTTTCTATCGAAAAATGCACAAATTTGTCTCGAAAGGGGGCCTTGGGGGTATTTTTGTTTAAAGCTTGATGGAGATCTAAAGAGGAGATTGAAAAATAATATGTAAATAAAGAAAACAAATATATAAATGCAACTATGTCCCCCAAGTAGCTCAAACAGTTCTGATCAGGTTTTTTCGTCTTCAACTCACTGCTTGAAAAAGTTTGCTAATTACAACATCCAAATACTTTTACTAAGTTGACAGTTTGTAAGAGAGAGAGAGAGAGAGAGAGAGAGAGAGAGAGAGAGAGAGAGAGAGAGAGAGAGAGAGAGAGAGAGAGAGAGAGAGAGAGAGAGAGAGAGAGAGAGAGAGAGAGAGCATGTGTGGGGGGAGGGGATTGTGTGTGTTTATGTGTGTGTGTGTGTGTGTGTGTGTGTGTGTGTGTGTGTGTGTGTGTGTGTGTGTGTGAAGGGGGGGGGGGGGGATGTGCGTGTGTTATACAGGTAATTAGAAGGGAAAACTAGCGATGCACTGGATGAAATAAATAGAGGTTCTAAATTATATAAATTTCCGTTAATTCTTAATATAGACTACAACACATCAGCATATATTACGAATTAGTCTATTAGGCCCAAACAATTGATCTGCAACCTCTCTAACTCTAAAACGACTGAAGTACTCGAGCTATTATTCCTATTTTGTAAGAGTCAGCCAGTGAATAGGTGTGGAGACTCACAGCCCATTTGCTCTAGCCCATTTTTTTGAGTTACAGAGTTTATTGGCTACGATTCCCAGCCTACGTATACTGAACGGACTATATCTGTTTAAATACTACCGAAGAACTAGAAACGATCTCTAAGCTTAGCTCTTTCAAGCTCCAAAACGCATTTCTTTTTTGTTTTCTGGTAATTATTAGACGATTTTTTTCAGATTAGGAAGGGTATATGGAAGTCAGAGGGTTGATTGAGAGAATCATTACCCTTTTAATACCAACAGATCCTTCCTAAGCTGCATAAAATCGTCTAATGATAGCCCAAACATACTGCTAAAACGCGTCAGAGCTTCAAGGGGTTAAATTACTCCTAGAGATTGTTTCTAGACCCCTTTCTCCCTCATGCTTAACCCCATTCGTTTTGGATTTTAAAACGTTCACCCCATAATTTTGGAAGATTTTACGACCTTTCGCGCCATTTAGATGTTGACTTTTCCCTAGAGTGCGATAGCAAGCCTACAACTTAAGAGGAACCAGCCTTTGGCCAGGGCATTTTTCTACCGAAAAATGTACAATTTGTTCTTGAAGATCCTGGTGTTTTTACAGGTTGATGGAAAGCTAGGGAGCAAACTAAAATAATCAAAATAAATAATAATAATAATAATAATAATAATAATAATAATAATATAATACATTTATTTATAAATAGATAAAATTAAGTTAAACCTCTCCTGATTTAACTCTCATACATGCCTGCGTATGGTATCCACATTGAGGCTATGCATGGTACGATAATATTATAAAGTATAGTGTCACAGCTAATTAGTCTAATAACACTAATTAGGTGCGACAATACCTCAGTGAGCTTACCTGGCAGGCAGCAAGCTATAATGAGCACAGACCTAGATGTATTAACCATATTTGGTCTGAGGGGGGGCTTTTTGCACCTCCCTTCTTTCGTTCCATTAGTTTGGAAAATTTAAGACGTTTCACCCCATTAAATTGGCGATAACAAGACATTTCACCCCATTCAGGTGTCGATCTTTATTGGGTGAGCGATAGCAACCCTGTAACTTAAAATAAATCGACCTTCAGTCGGGGTATTTTTCCAATTGAAAAATGTACAAATTTAGCTTGAAGAGGGTCTGGGTGAGGATTTTTGTTACGTGAAGATAGTTTGGGAAGGCGTTTTTTTAGCCTATGGGACAAACTAAAATAAATTATTGAAAATTACAGGAGCAAACAAAATCCTCAATAATAATTATATTTTTTTCAACAACCAACTTCACTTTCTAAACTCAATTAATGAAATCAACAAATACATGTGGCACTCCAAGGACTCGAACCTAGGATACTCACACCGAAATTCCGCGCACTTATGCATTACGCTATCAAGATAGTTTAATTAAAAATATCATCATAAACTACAATACGTCGTCTTTCGTAGCTCTAGCCTGGACCGTTCCTAATTGCTCTATATATTTTCTGGGTGCTGGTAACAATATTGCATACCCTAATAAATACCGGCATGAAAAGGGTATATAAAGTGTCCATAATAAGCGAGCCAACTAACCCTTTCAGCAAGATGACGCCATTTTAACTTCTATTGTGGCTAAAACTAGACGATTTTATGCAGTTTGAGAATGACGCATGTTATTGAGAGGGCTTATGGATATCGTATTTATCCCTTAGCATCCTAGAGGTAGGTTGTAAACTAAAGGGCAGGTTTTTAGTTTGTTCCCTAGATATCCATCAAGCTTAAGATTACACCCCCTTGAGCCCTTTTCAAGATAAATTTGTAAATTTTTCGGTAGAAAAATGTCCCGGCGGAAAGCCGGTTCCTCTTAAATTACAGGCTCGCTATCGCTCGCCAGGATAGAATCGATACCTAAATGGCACGAAAGGTCTTAAATTTGACAGAAATGGGTCGAAAGTTCTAAAATTCGTCAAAATAATGGGGCGAACGTCTTAAAATTAGTAAAGCAATGGGACAAAACATGAAGGAGAAAGGGGTCAAGAAAAAATCCCTCAAGTGGAAATCTCCCCTTAAGCCGGTATCACACGAGAGCTTTTATAGTTAAAATGTGATGATCAACATTTGTCTGGCAACATTTCTGGAATATTTTGCACAGGTATCGGTAACTAGAATGCTGGGGGCGGGTGCCCAACCCCGAAATGAGTTGAAATAGGGGAGCTATCCCCCCGCCAAAGGCGGCTTTCTAGGGCTTTTCCTAGCTCATGCTGAAAGGATTGGGTTCTAGTCATGTGGTGATGGGCTGGTCTATCAGAGTGAGAACTGAGCGATCTCTGCCATACCCATAGCTTACTCTGACTGTTCCTTTTACTTAAATATGTTCTAGATCTCAAGTGACGGCGTCTCTAACGTGGATTGACCTCCCAATCTACCAAGATTGGAAGCCAAAGCGTCACATTTTTTCCTTTGCCCCTCAACTTTCTCTTCATAATTGCTGAGGGGCACAGGGCCCTGGGTGGGGCTTTGGTTTCCCGGGCGTTTCCGCACCCTCCTCAGCTCCCCGCCATGGAGTGGCTTCGGTCACCCAGGCTTTATTGTGGTCGGCAGGGAGGGTTCTGTGGGGTCGCTCGGTTATGACCTTGGCCTTGCTTGGGGCCTTGGGGCTGTTCGGCCAGGCAGCTTGGGGAACAACAACAACTAGAATGATGGTAGATGAAGCTAGGTGACTGAAATATATTAAATGTTGCCTTATAAGATGCCAGACCAGTGTTGAGGGAAAAAGCGCTTGTGTGGTACCGGCTTAAAGAAAATCGTCTAATGGTAACCAGAATATGATGAAAATTACGTCACTGGGCTGAAGGGGTTAGAGGTATATCAGTGGTAATAAACTCACCTTATACCAGTTAGAAAGGTAAATCACTACCAATATACCCAAGGATCTTATATACCTTCATCATACCCTTTTGTATAGCCTTCATATTCTACAGTATACAACATGTTACAAACGGGGCTATAGTAGAACATTATAAGACAAGGATCTCTCCATTACTATAGTGAAACTCTCTCTTTAGGATTTTTGTTTTTGTTTTTTAGTTTGCTCCCTAGACCTCCATCAAGCATAAACAAACACCTCCAAGACCCCCTTTCGAGATACATGTGTACATGTTTCGGTAGATCCTCCTACATTACAGGTTCGCTATTTCTCGTCAGAAACAAATCGACACCTAATTGTGAAAGGTCTTAACATTTAAAAATAAGTCGGGTGAAAGATCTTAAAACCACCAAACTAATGGGACGAATATTTTACAATCTCAAAACTAATGGGAAAAACATGAGATAATGGGGTCTGGACCCCCCCACCCCTTCCCTTTAACACTATCTGGTACGTTGTTTTGGGTGTTAGTGTTAAATGTAATTAAATTAATTACGAACAATGTATTTTTTAGCTTGCCTCTTAAACTAGATGAATAGCCTCTCCAGACTCCCTGCAAACTATAATAGCCCCACAGACTCCCTTCAAACTAAAAGCACCCCCAGACCCCCTTCAAACAAAAGCACCCCCAGACCCCCTTCAAACTAAAAGTGCCCCCCAGACCCTCTTCAAACTAAAAGCACCCCCAGACCCCATTCAAACAAAAGCGCCCGCCAGACCCCTTCAAACAAAAGCACCCCCCCCCCGACCCCCTTCAAACTAAAAGCACCCCCCCGACCACCTTCAAACTAAAAGCACCCCCAGACCCCCTTCAAACAAAAGCGCCCCCAGACCCCCTTCAAACAAAAGCGCCCCCAGACCCCCTTCAAACAAAAGCGCCCCCCAGACCCCCTTCAAACTAAAAGCATCCCCAGCCCCCTTCAAACAAAAGCGCCCCCCATACCCCCATGAAACTAAAAGCACCCCCAGACCCCCTTCAAACTAAAAGCGCCCCCCAGACCCCCTTCAAACCAAAGCACCCCCAAACCCCCTTCAAACAAAAGTGCCCCACAGACCCCCTTCAAACTAAAAGTGCCCCCAGACCCCCTTCAAACAAAAGCGCCCCCCAGACCCCCTTCAAACAAAAGCGCCCCCAGACCCCCTTCAAACTAAAAGCAGCCCCAGCCACCTTCAAACAAAAGCACCCCACATACCTCCTTCACACTAAAAGCACCCCCAGCCCCCTTCAAACAAAAGTGCCCCCCAGACCCCCTTCAAACAAGAGCGCCCCCCAGACCCCCTTCAAACTAAAAGCACCCCCCAGACCCCCTTCAAACAAAAGCGCCCCCAGACCCCCTTCAAACTAAAAGCACCCCCAGACCCCCTTCAAACAAAAACGCCCCTCCAGACCCCCTTCAAACTAAAAGCGCCCCCAGACCCCCTCCAAACAAAAATGCCCCCGACCCCCTTCAAATTAAAAGCACCCCCAGACCCCCTTCAAACTAAAAGCACCCCCAGACCACCTTCAAACAAAAATGCCCCCCAGACCCCCTTCAAACTAAAAGCACTCCCAGACCCCCTTCAAACTAAAATCGCCCCCAGACCCTCTCCAAATTAAATACGCAAATGTTAGCGTAGAAAAGTGTCCCGGTAGAAGGCCGTTTTTTCATAAATTGCATACTCGCTATCCCGTGGCAATCGAAATTAGGACACCTGAATGGGGTGAAGCATCTCATAATCGCCAAACTAATGAGGTGAAATGTCGTAACATTCCCAAATTAATGGACTGCACTAGGGAGGCTCCATAAAGACCCAACTCGCACCAGATAGGACAGAGAAAGCTCGACAATTTCAGAGTTTTCTTAAAATCTTCTTCAATTCACTGCTTGGAAAACTTTGCTAATTAGAACACCCAAATCCTTTTGTAAGTTGGCCCTTTGAGAGAGTTACAAGGAGTTACAAGGGATACTTGGCATACAAGACATTGCGGCCCATTCCGGGGAGATACTCGACGTGGGAAGATAGAGATTGTATAGTGCACTACACTCATTACAGTGTGTGCATAATACTATCTATCGCCTACCTCGCAAGAGGCGGGTGGCTTTGTTTACATCCGCCGCGAGTGTAGCCTCGGCGTCTCGCGTTGGGGAAAATTTGTTTTTTGCCCCCTGATGTTTAAATATATGAGGATTTCAATAAATCCTGGGGGATGGGTGAGGGGAGGCTTGCCCCCTCCCCCTCCTCAACATATTTTGTATCCCACGGTCCAAACGGTTATGGCCAAATAGTGATTTTTTGCGAGTTTAGGGGCGTGTTTTCCTAGTATTATAACACATCAAAACACCCTTGCACAACTCTAAACTAGATAAAAAGGTAATTATAGGGAATAGGCTCGCACCCTTATTGTTCATGTTTTTTCCTCCAGATTTTGAGAAATGAGTGTTTTCATGGTCTTAAATATAATTCCAATGTGGGATACACGATGGGTTGAGGGGGGGGCTTTGCCCCCCCCCCCCCCCCCCCAATGAATTATTGAAATCATCATCTATGTTGCCAGCAGGGGGTAAATATTGATTATACTGCATATAGAAGGCGTTTGTAAAAAGTGAGTATGTCCGAAAGAGCTCTGAGATTGATTAGAATGGTTGTTTTTATTGAGTACACAGCCCGTAGCCTAGTAGGTAGAGCTCTCGTCTCACACACGAGGGGTCGGGGGTTCAATCCCCGGCCGGGCGGAGACAAATTGGGCTTGTCTCCTTTCATGTGTTAGCCTCAGTTCACCTAGCTGTAAATAGGTACCTGGAATAAGTGGACGACGTTGTGACGTCCCATCTGGGGTTGGTAAAAATGGTACAAGGCGAGATGGGTATCATATGGTTCACCTAAGCTGATGGCTACCTAAGCCTTCGGGCGAGACGGTACCGTCTACAGTGAGAATGGTACCATACAGATCCACCCTAAGCCTTCGTTTCCGTTGTCGCCAATTGGCTAAATACAGACTACACACACATCCACAGCCATTCCAACAGTACATAAAACACTTAACATGCATTTCACACAATACATTCCCAGTTAAGGAGGCGCGATAATAATGAGCTTGCTCGCATTGCGTGGATTCCCCTTGACGAACAAGTAACTGAGTAACACACACACACGTCACATCAATACTTTTTAATCCATGTTTACGACGTCGCACAGGGTAATACATTAGCTTATGCAAATATAACAATACTGTAGAGTCGTGAGCACTGAGAGATATGTTAACATTCCAATCTGTATCGAACCCAAATGAGACAATCAAATGTTTTATAATATGCCGGATACATCAACATTCGGATTCAAAGGCTCAAAGATTCAAGCGAGTGTACATGTGCAGGTGATAAACATATTATATTGACTTACTGTTTCCCGTTACTGCATGATATCCTGTCCATAGTGTAGAGTACAAGGAGGCTGCCTCACACACGTACCTAGGAAAGAGAACATTACCATTAATATTAGTTTCGTATAATCAACTCTGCTTAAAGGAGCATGGTTCACTTTTTGGTTGATTTGTTTTCATATATTTATTATATTTTAGTTTCCTCCCCAGACTTCCATCAAACTTAAAAACAAACACCCATTAGATCCCCGGTCAATATAAAGATCTTGTAATTAAATTGCAAAACAATTGTTTCGATTGTTTTTATCGATAATTATAGGGAATAGGCTCGCAGCTTTATTATACATAATGAATTAGGGACAATGTAGGTCTATGGAATCCTTATACTGTACTCATGTATAAGCCACTGTGGGAGAATAATTTTGATCACATTTATAAAACCCGATATTAATAAAAAAAAAAATGTTTTAATCAATCTCAGAGCTCTTTCGGACATACTCACTTTTTACAAACGCCTTCTTTATGCAGTATAATCAATATTTACCCCCTGCTGGCAACATAGATGATGATTTCAATAATTCATTAGGGGGGGGGGGGGGAAGCCCCCCCATACTCAACCCATCGTGTATCCCACATTGGAATTATATTTAAGACCATGAAAACACTCATTTCTCAAAATCTGGAGGAAAAAACATGAACAATAAGGGTGCGAGCCTATTCCCTATAATTACCTTTTTATCTAGTTTAGAGTTGTGCAAGGGTGTTTTGATGTGTTATAATACTAGGAAAACACGCCCCTAAACTCGCAAAAAATAACTATTTGGCCATAACCGTTTGGACCGTGGGATACAAAATATGTTGAGGAGGGGGAGGGGGCAAGCCTTCCCTCACCCATCCCCCAGGATTTATTGAAATCATCATATATTTAAACATCAGGGGGCAAAAAACAAATTTCCCCCAACGCGAGACGCCGAGGCTACACTCGCGGCGGATGTAAACAAAGCCACCCGCCTCTTGCGAGGTAGGCGATATAGAGGATATATTTTTTTTTTTTTCAGGATCAGTAATACATGTTTACGGGCATTTAGACACATATAGGAATGAAATACATGATATAAGAAACCTATAGGCCACGATAAAATCAATGTATGAATTTAATTACAAGTTCTTTATATTGTCCGATCCCCTTCTAGATTAATTTGTACATTTTTTGGTAGAAAGAGGTCCCGGCCGCTTCTTCCAAAATTTCAGGCTCACTATCGTTCGCCAGGAAAAAGAATCTACACCTAAATAGCAAAGAAATGGGGCGAAAGGTCTTAAAATCGCCAAACTAATGGGTCGAACGTCTTATAATCTGAAAACTAATGGGGCTAATCATGAGGGAGAAGGGGGCCTATAAAACCGGCTCATCCCTCCTTAAGCACAGTGGTATGGCGCACACAGATCCCTCCAACCCCTCCGGTATCCAGCCTCCTAACCTGGTCACGCAGTGTCATCCGATAGCTGTAGAACCGGGGACACTCTTCCACAAGATGGTATGGGGTCTCAGGGAGGTTACACCATCAATCTGAAGATACGGCGTCAAATCACGCCATTTATTGGGTGAATCGCGTTTTTACAGTAGGTGGGGTGAATTGGATAAATGATGGGTTGAGGGGGCCCCTCGACTTATTGTGATCCTCATAAATGTTGATCTGTGAGGAGGGCAATCACAAGTTGCCGATTCTGGTTATTTTAAACGACACAACTGCAGCGTTATGAGAAACAATTTATTAGGGAAAATAGGCACCTATAGATTCGCCATATTTTCTCCATATAGTCCGCATGGAGGATTTTCGTTATCTACAAATTGAAAAAATACCCACTTCATAGACAAATACACCAAAAATCTAAGTCAAAGATGTCAAACAGCAGGGGTGTGGGGGCGGCAGCCCCCACCGATAATACTAGGATAGGTTAGGTAAGGTTGTTAGGTTAGGCTAATGTCCTTTCAAAGGGATATAGTAAACACTAGGATAGCCTATACCCGGTCAGAGGTAAGTCCTGCTGTAGTCTCCTTGAATGCTACCCCGATTCTTTGTGGGGGCAAGTCACGCTCACTCCATTTATTGGGTGAATCGCGCTTTTGCAGCATCGTACAAAACAAGAAGGAGAAGGTCAAGTCGACGGAATGCTTTGTTTACTCTCGGGATTATTTTCGGTGTTATTTTTTGGTGAAATCGGGTTTTTTCAAGTTATCGATAACGAAATTCCTCCATGCAAACTATAGTGAGAAAAATATGGCGAGTCTATTGGTCCCTATTTTCCCTGATAAATTGTTTTTAATAATGAAAATATAGTGTCCTTGAATATTATCAAGAAGGCAAATACAACAACATTTATACACTAACATCTACTGTAGGAGATATTAGATAACGTATATAATTTGATAGAGATATGGGGAGGGGTATTATGTATACTCACGCGTACTAAAAGTTGCTCAGGGGTGGGGCCTTTGTTCCCCTACTCCACCCTGGGCAGGTGGAAGGGGGAGTCTGGTCCAAGTCTACCCCACCTTCCACCCCCAAACTATCCCCAACTCCCCCACCTTCCTTCTCTAGCTGGCAGTTAGTAATTAGCGACGATTTTTCGCAAGTATTATAAATTAGGTAAATATTTAGTTTTACACCGGGGACGATTTTTACAAGTATTTTTTAGTTTTTTTCCTTGTTTTGGGTTTTTTTAGTTGTGTTTTTTATGAACCCCATCGGAAAATGCAAAAGAAGTCTTATCCATCAATCTTAAGACACGGCCCCCGATAGTGGGGAGGGCTATAAAGATCAGGGAAATTGCGGGGTAAGAAGCGTAAATAAAGGGGTAATATTGGAAGAATCCATGAAATCCGAGCCAAGTTTTGTCATTAACCTAACCAAATAACCTAACCTAACCTAACCTAGTATTATGGGTGGGGGCTGCTGCCCCCACACCCCCGCTAAATCCATGAAATCCGAGCCAAGTTTTGTCATTAACCTAACCAATGAATGAAGGTGGTGGAGCGAGAGGGGTGGCCGTCCCGCACCAACGCAACAGAAAATGGAGATCGGGTGAGCCGTGCGAGATTTAGGGATTTTTTTTAGACATTTAGGGATTTTTTAATAATGAATTACCGACGGGGTGGACATATATGGCAATGAAGTACATGACCTAACTAACATATTTGTCTAAATAATATATCGATGGTTTCGACCCGGTGTACAAATAAATAAATTCCATAAATTATTGTTAAACCATCATTGCACATGCTTACAATGGTCAACATTTAAAATATATTAAGAATTTATTAATAAAATATACTGTATAATTGCATTTACAAAATGAGTCTCTACACACAACGTGGGTTACAAGAAACTTGGCTGTAGTGGTCTTCTGTTCTCTCTCTCTCTCTCTCTCTCTCTCTCTCTCTCTCTCTCTCTCTCTCTCTCTCTCTCTCTCTCTCTCTCTCTCTCTCTCTCTCTCTCTCAACACCAGACTACGAGATCAATTAATTTAAGATTTTAAAATATGTAATGGGTTTTATAATGTGTATAATAGCAAAATGCTTAGCCTCAATATGAATACAATACGCAACCTTGGCTGGCAGTTAGAATTGAAAAGGTTCAGCACTAGTATTTGTGGAAACTGTTTCCCATTTATGATCTGCTCTACCTGGAACAAACTTTCCTCAGAAGTTGTAAACATTTCTTCAGCTTAACAGTTCATGAAGACAGTAGATAGTATTTTGAACACTCTGTAAGAAGTGTAGTGCACTGAAAAATGTCTCTCCTTCCACTTCGAATATTTCTCCGTAATGAACCGTAAGGTCTTTGAGATACTAACTATTCCTTGTAACTATCTCATAACACACACTTTCTACAACCAAGATTTAACGAGTCTGAATGTCTTATATTCCCCTCCATTAGTGGGTGTGATGAATGTTGCCTGCATTCGATACACATGGAGGAGAGTTGATGGTAAAACTGTCATATTCCTATTAATTATTTGGGGGTTTGTAGAGGTGAGAGGCTGGGATCACAGATAAAGACAGAGAAGGGGGAAGTGAGAAGGCGATCCCTGCTACTCAAGGGCTCTATACTCAAACCTTACTAAAAGTTAACACCGACTTTGATAGTAATTTGGATCGAGTTCTACATTTAATTGATTAAAAAAAATGTATAGGCTACATATAATGAAATGCTGACCGTCTGTAGTATGTATGGTATTGAATGTTAGGTTAGGTTAAGTTCCAATCCCGTGGGCCCAATCCCGTATGGGCCCAATTCCGTATATTCCGTATGGGCCCAAGCCCGTATGGGCCCAATCCCTATGGAACCGTAATTTGAGAACCTAAGAGTAGATCATAGAGGGCACTGTGATGTGTATTGCAATAATGGTGAACATAATATCCTGAATACTGTATGAGATTGGATTTAATTACGGTATTATTATATTGAAATCACAAACTCCCTCAGACATATATGACGCGATCGCGTCATATGAATAAGTCCACCAAAAACTCATATGACGCGATCGCGTCATATGGACTTATCTCTATACCTCTCCAATAAGTTTATGACGCGATTTTGTGTCATATGAGCTCAGTAAGTCCGATAAGTTACCATACGATAAAACCATTGGTGGCAACCTCAGCCTCCTGCGATAATTCTAACGGCCGCAGTGTTGTTGCGAGTGTAGTGCGAGGCAGTGGCAATGATCCTGGGGCTCCCGCCTCCTCGGACTTACTGGAACATAATATGTCTGAGGGAGTTAAGTCTTGATCGTAGAAAGTAGTGCAATGAGAGAGAGAGAGAGACACACGCAGAGAGAGAGAGAGAGAGAGAGAGAGAACTAAAAACCACTACAGCCAAGATTCGTGTAACCCACGTTGTGTATAGAAACTCATTTTGGGAATACAATAATAATAAATTATATTGTATTATTATATAAATTCCTATTAAATGTTAAATGTCGGCCATTGTAAGCATGTGCAATGATAGTTTGACAATAATTTGCAATACATGAGAACAATCGTCGCTAATCACAAACTGCCAGCTAGAGAAGGAATGAAGGTGGGGGAGTTGGGGATAGTTTGGGGGTGGAAGGTGGGGGGGTAGACTTGGACCACTCCCCCCTTCCACCTGCCCAGGGTGGAGTAGGGGAAGGAAGGACCCACCCCTGAGCAACTTTTAGTACGCGTGAGTGTACGTATGTTATTGATAATATGAGAGAGAGAGAGAGAGAGAGAGAGAGAGAGAGAGAGAGAGAGAGAGAAAGAGAAAGAAAATGAGAAAGAATATGAGAGAGAGAAAGAAAAGGAGAGAGAGAAAGAAAAGGAGAGAGAGAAAGAAAAGGAGAGAGAGAGAAAAGCAGAGAGAGAGAGAGAGAGAAAGAAAAGGAGATAATATTCAAGGACACTAGTGCGACGTTATGAGAAATAATTTATTAGGGAAAATATGCACCAATAGATTCGCCATATTTTTCTCCATATAGTCCGCATGGAGGATTTTCGTTATCAACAAATTGAAAATTACCCACTTCACAGACAAATACACCAAAAATCTAAGTCAAAGCGGGGGTGTGGGGGCGGCAGCCCCCACCTATAATACTAGGTTAGGTTAGGTAAGGTTGTTAGGTTAGGCTAATGTCCTTTCAAAGGGGTATAGGGTAGTAAACACTAGGATAGCCTATACCCGGTCAGAGGTAAGAAGAAGAAGAAGAGTCCTGCAGTAGTCTCCTTGAATGCTACCGAAAAGGAGAAAGAGAGAGAGAGAGGGAAAGAAAAGGAGAGGGAAAGAAAAGGAGAGGGAAAGAAAAGGAGAGGGAAAGAAAAGGAGAGGGAAAGAAAAGGAGAGGGAAAGAGAGAGAGAGAGGTGTGGAGTTTTAGTTTAGGAGTAAAAGTGGGGGTAAGGTAACTACCGCACTACCCTGCTTCTACACCCTCCTATTCTGCCCTCTCTAACACCCCCCTGTCCCTCCCCTTCCTCTGGCTGGCATCCAGTCTCAAGAGGTACCAAGCAAACAACAATACATTTTAGTTGATACGTTCACGTGGGGGTCCATGAATTATTATGAGTGAGTATTCCTGGGTAAAGTCAGCCCTGGGGACCGAGCAGGGATGGGTTGTCTCATAAAAATGCACTACTACTGTCAACAAATCGAGGAAATCAAGTGCACGAAACGACATCAAAATTGTATATCATGTGCGGTTCTTCAACAACAAACTCCATTCCGTGTTAACTACAACAATGACAATAAGTTAGAACCAAGCAAGATGGTAACGACGACCGCTATGACACGTTGCAACATTAATCATTATCCATATGGCTGTAAATTAACCACCCAGAACGATGTCTTACCTAGAGACACGCGGAAGAAAGGGTTGGGTCGAGTCGAGTTCATCATGTCTGTTCACTCCTATTACCTCTCCCTCGATGACGATGGTGGATTCAATCACTGTTCTTCTTACAACTAAAGTCATCTTCCATTTCTCCCAGTCTTCAACACACGCACGCGCCCACGCACACATAAACCGCAAATAACACATAACGGCAACACAATTTCCGCGACGAGACCAGCGAGAAGAGAAGGTGAGTGTGGCCGAGTCGAGTGAGCTGTGATGGGTGGAAAGCAGGTGGAGAGGGAGGGGGTGGAGGGAAGACGAGGGTGTGAGAGATGCCAACATAACTGTATAATATCTCATTAACTCCATACCTGCACTTCAAAATATGTAGGCAACAATGTTAATGCAAATTATAATAATAGGATATATAGTATATATATTTAGGAAGTTTAACGTAACTGTGCTATCGTATACATGAGATTTATGCACTAGGCTTAAAATGAGTGAATTGCGAGAATGTTGGTAAACCTGTTGAGCGGGTCTGAGCATGATGATAAATGATGAACCAGCAACATAAGGTGGGTTACCTTATGTTGCTGGTTCATCATTTAATAGCTGAATTAAAGGCCATGGGACACTAGTTCTTTCTCCAGTAGAGGACCTATTACACATATATTACAAACTTTTGTCATATTTAAATGTTTCATTAACGAGCATGTTTTAGTTAAAGTTAGTGTGGTATAATATAGCACATATTATGGAACACAGCACCTGCATCCTAGCCAAATGAGTGGTTTCGATTCCAGCTACATTTGTCACTGTTCACAATACTTCGATACTTGCCTTGGCATACTCAGCACTATTAGTCCAGGAGCTAGCAAACATTTGTATTACATCTCGAGTACAAAAGGTTTGAGTACTGGAATTTATTGATAGTCTATTGGAGATCCCCAATCGGTGATTCTTAAGTTTTATAATTGGTGCATTTGGTAGTAGGAGCCCCTTATAAATAATTTCCCATAAGAGTTCTTAAACATGTATTTTTGCTTGATACTGTACATCGTTGTAGAGTTATCTGACTGGTCCCAAATGACTCATCTGAACAAATGAAACAATTTATGTTCAGACTATGCTTTGCTAATGTTGACTGTTTGACTTGCACAGGCACCTGTAGTTCAATAATTGGTAAAAAATGGCAGCTTTTGTCTCAAGAAATTGAACTACAGGTGCCTGTACTAGTCAAACTGTCAACATTAGCTAAACATTGTCTGAACATAAGTTGTTTCTCTTGTTCAGAAGAGTCATTTGAGACCAGTCAGATAACTCTACAACGATGTACAGTATCAAGCAAAAATACATGTTTAAGAACTCTTATGGGAAATTATTTATAAGGGGCTCCTACTACCAAATGCACCAATTATAAAACTTAAGAATCACCGATTGGGGATCTCCAATAGACTATCAATAAATTCCAGTACTCAAACCTTTTGTACTCGAGATGTAATACAAATGTTTGCTACCTCCCTTACTATATGAACTAATTGTATAATACTTGAGCGATGGATAACGAAAAACTGTAATAGTCGGAAGGAGTAGGATTAGAGAAAACGAAATATGCTTGAAAGCCCGATGGGTAAACTAAAGATAATTGTTATCTGCATTATTTACCACCTTGTTAGTGCGACTGTAATCTGTGTGTGTCTGTAGGATATTAATAGAACATAATGGGAATAACAATATATTTTTGTTTAGTCTTTCAATAATCTTTCAATCTAATTTTGATACTATCAAATGAATATATAAAGTTATAAGTCCATGCCGAACCGGTTAACCCTAGATGTAGCCTACGCTCAAAGACAAAATAAATCTTTACACTGGTGAGCTAAAATATGTGAGAACAGAATGAATCGGGTAAAACTTTCGTCTGTATTATCACAAAATATCGATCCACTTTCAGAATGTTAAGAGCGTTAGCGTAAAGATTGTTTGTTCAAGGAGTGTACAGTACTTACGACTTTTTGACAGTGTTAAAGATGGAAGTATTGTGTTATTGATATGTTATTATAGTTGTGTTTGCTGTTGTTGTTGTTGTTGTTGTTGTTATTACTTGGGATGATCAGAGGTGAGGTGTGGATAATACCATATGAATACATATTTGATTGTTATCGACGTATTTATTGCGAAAAAGAATGAAGAAATCTGGTATGGCAATATATGTGATGCACCAACGGTTCTATGACCTTGTGTAGCTACACTGTATACGCAAACCTGAGGAGCCCAAGACGGGTTGTGAATCAGACAATTTGGATTTGCTTCCATAGATGTTGATACATGAAGCTAAAATTCGGCAGCTAGATATGTAGGGCTAATATTATGGCTCAAATTTACACATTGAAGGAAAAGAAATTTGTATAACAATTCTTCAAAATTTCGGGATACAAATATTTGGATTTGTCGTCATAACTGTCGAGATATATAGTAGACATTTGGAAGTCAAGTAGGTAATACTTGCCTTAAGTCTCCAATTCACTTATATCTGCAAAATACATCTTAAATGACAAGTTATTCTAAGCCCTCAGTTATACTCTCTCTCTCTCTCTCTCTCTCTGAAGAATAGGAGGTTAGGTTTATAGGAAGAGTATTGCCTCAACCTAGTTTCTGGGTGTAGTAGTTGATGAATAACGCCATATTAATTTTGTTTGTTTTAGTCTTTATATAATAATAATGTGGTATCCTGTATAGAGTGAGACACGAGCTCACGACGGAGTCAATGATCAATATTTATTACTCCCTGTGTTATTCACATATTATATATTGTGTTGCTATATGGTGTTGTACTTGGTCATCCTACTTACACAATATTATTAGAGCTCAGAAGAAAATCCTATGATCAATTTCTTTTAAAGGGAATTATGAATCAACTGGTGATGTGTTTGCTTCATTAAAGTTATTGAAATTTGGCAATGGTAGTTTATATTTTCTCATTTTCAATGTCTATAGAAATATACATATTAATTATATCTATCTATCTATGAATATGCTCAGGCCCAATCCCCATTTTGGGGGTAGCCGACTCAAGACAGAGCAAGAACAGGGAAAACACAAAAACATCATAAAACAACAAATAAACACAGATAAAAAGCACAAACTCACACACATCCAGGTCACCCAGGAGAAGACCCAGAGACCAGGGTCACCAAGGTCGCTCCAGCACTCCCCCGGCCCCCGACCACCCGGAGAGGTTCCGATCTCGGCAGGCAGACATGCAGCGGAGCATAAGCCACAAGCCCTCCCACCACACTTCCAGGCGCATCCTTCATATTAATCGTCTCCCCGGGCCAGGCGCCTGATGGACTATTATCTAGTCCAACTTGCGCCCGACCCCTTACTCCAAATGACCACGTGTTCACTCAACTATTCACAAGCATTCTCCATTCACTCCTGTCCACCACCACTTCCCCTGCCTGATCTATAGTCATTCCTCTATCATCCAAAGCCTTTCTTACACAGTCTCTCCATCTCAATGGGGGTCTTCCTGCCCTTCTATCTCCCCTTGTACCTGACTCACATATTCTCTTTGTAAGCCTTTCATCCCATTCGTTCCATATGACCATACCAGCTCAGCACCCTTCTATCCACTCTGGCTGACAAATGTTCCTGCTGCCCCACTCTCCTACGTATATCTTCATTCCTCAATCTGTCTCTACGAGTAACTCCACACATACTCCTCAAGCAGCTCATCTCCATCACATCCAGCCCTCTTTTCTCTTTTTTCTTCAGAGCCCATGTCTCAGCCCCATACATCACTGTTGGCACAACAATTCCTTGATACAGTGCACTTTTTACTTTCACTCCGAGATTTCTCGTCTTCCACATACTTCCCATTTCTCCGAAAACCTTCCTTCCTTCACACACTCTCTGTTTTACCTCCACTTCCATACCTCCACTCCTGCTAATCGTTCCTCCTAGATATTTAAAACACTCTACTTGTTCCAATATTTCCCCATCCAGCCTCACATCTAGATTCACCCTATGCTCTCCCCTATTACACACCATTACTTTACTTTTATTGACGTTCACCTTCAGTTTCCTCCTTCCCCAAACCACACTAAACTCTTTGACTACCCGCTGCAGTTTCTTAATGTTACTAATACGAAATGTTTTAAGTACGTAAACCACAATCATTGTACACGAACAAATAATGTCATTTTGAGTTGTACTCTAGCACGCACTACGCTCTTTAATAATAGCATTTTATGTCAGGGACCTAAGATATGGAACTCATTAACTGATGAAATATAAAAATCAAGTCTCATACTGTCGTACGCAAATTATAAGAAATAGTAAAAAGACGTATGCTTATGATACAGTCTTCTGAAATTATAAACGGATGCATAAATACAGCAGGTGACAGATATTTAGCTTAATAATTCCATAATATTCTGTGTATATTATACTTGTAAATGTTTACCTAATGCTATAATAATATGCATATGTTGCCTATAAAATGTTGCAAACATTCAGGTGTCTGCTAAGGAGCTACAGCTCAGAAGACTCCGCAATATAAAAATTATGTACTGTATACATTTCCTTTGTATTTTGATGGCGATAAACTCTATTAATCTTATCGAGTCTTTTAAGATACTTAAAGGATATAAGTACACCCAGTTCTTAACATTAATCATCAATTGCATACCCCAATGTACATTAATAAACTAATGAAAGCATATGGTCCTACCGGGACTCGAACTCTGGACACCACACCCAGAACATAAGCATCTAAACCATTACACCACCAACAAAATTTAACTCGGGACACAACACCACACCACAGAGTATAATTATATCAATGCATTAGGAGGAGGCTGAAGGCACCAGCCGAACAGAGCGGTACTCCCGGGGAGTGCTAGGTGGTTGATAAGGACAGCTGTAACTCCTGTTTCACCACCTGGCCTCCCTAGCTGATCTTTTCTGTGCCTCATTAACATTAGGGGCAGCCCCAGCCTGCCCTCCAAAACACCTTCTCCTCCTATCAATACTTTATACTACAAACACCTTACATACTAAAAATACAAACAAACTATGACCAATTCACGACCCGCTCGGAGTCTCCAGAGGGGGGGGGGAGACCAGAAATGCCCCCATTGGTCTGTCCCCTGGAAATGACATGCCAAAATGCTCTGGACCACCGTCTTTTACTCTTACTATCGACTTCTGCAACATTCGCGGCCTCTCCTCTAACTTCTACTCTGTGGAACACCACCTCCCTCTGCCAACCCTGATCTTCTCTTTCTCACCGAAACACAGTTGTCTGGGACTACTAACAGCAAACCATTCTCTGTATCCTCCTACTATCTCTATCCTCAGTTTCAAGCCAAAGGTGGATGCTGCGTATACGTATGAAACAATCTTGCTTTCTCTCGTGTTCCCAACTTTGATTCTTCTGAATTCTCAACTCTCTGGCTAAAGCTTTCTTGTCACTCTCAAACTAAATATTTCTGCGCTGTTTATCTCTCCCCTAATTCTAACGACTATTAAAAATTCTTTGACTATCTAATTTCTAAAGTGGAATACATTCTATCCATTTCTCCTTTTGCAGAAATCTCCATCCTAGGAGATTTCAACGTTCACCACCACCAATGGCTCTCCTCTCTTTCCACTGACCAACCTGGTGAACAAGCATTCATATTTTCTATTCTAAAAGACCTCGAGCAATTAGTCCAGCAACCCACCTGTATCCCGGATCGCTTCGGAGATCGGTCCAACATTCTTGACTGATATCTAACCTCTAACCCTTCAGCTTATACTGTAAATCTTTTCTCTCCATTGGGCTCCTCTGACCAAAATTTATCTCCGTCACCTGTCCTATCTCTCCAGTACGGCCACCCGATCCTCCCAGCCGGCGGCGCTTGTGTCACTTTGGCGCTGCCGACTGGGAGGCTCTTCAGCAGTACTTCTTTGATTTCCCATGGAATGACATTTGCTTCCGTGACCGGGGTCCCTCGGAGAGTGCTGAATGCATTACGGAGGAAATCCTTTCGGGCATGGAAGCATACATTCCATTTTCTTTTTCTCAGTCTAATGCAAAAAAACTTGGTTTACTCACGCTTGCTCTACTGCTGTCCGTAATAAGGAGGAAGCATTCGAAAGGTACCGTCGCCTTCAAACTCAAGAATCTCATACTTCTTATTTTTCTGCCCGGAATCAAGCCAAATCTGTTCTTCGCCACGCCAAACTTTCTTTCATCAATAATTAATGCACTGAACTATCCAACTCTAGCTCTTCCCAAATCTTCTGGCATCTAGCCAAAAACCTCTCCAAAAATGTTTACTTCTTCGTCTTTCCCTCCTCTTTTCCACTCTGACGGCACCACCGTCATATCTTCCTCTGACAAAGCAGAACTCTTCGCTAACACTTTCGCTAAAATCTCCACTTTGGATGATTACGGTGCTATTCCTCCCTATCCACCCACCTCTCTCCTATGTATGCCTAACATCATAATCTCTTCCAAGGATGTATTTTCCACCCTCTCTAGGATTAATACTAAGAGAGCGTATGTTCCTCCTATTGTAATAAAAAACTGTGCTTCCGTGCTAATTCCCTGGCTAAGCAAACTCTTTCGTCTCTGTCTCTCCTCTAACGTCTTTCCTTCTTGCTGGAATTTTGCTCTCATTCAACCTGTCCCAAAGAAGGGTGACCGCTCTCATCCCTCCAACTACCGTCCAATTGCTCTAATTTCTTGCATCTCTAAAGCTTTTGAAACTATTCTTGCATCAACATTTCTTAAACATTTATCTTCCCATAACCTACTCTCAGACCACCAGTATTACTTCCTTAAGGGCTGCTCTAGTGGTGATCTTCTTTCTTATCTTACTAACTCTTGGTCATCCTCCATCTAGGACTTCGGTGAGACTTTCTCTGTTGCACTACACATATCAAAGGCCTTCGATAGAGTCTGGCTCAAATCCCTTATTTCCAATTTAACCTCCAACAATTTCTATCCCTCCATCTGTGCCTTTGTCTCTAATTTCCTTTCCGGCCGTTCCATAGCTGCGGTTGTGGACGGCCACCGTTCACTACCTCAACCTATCAACTCCAGTGTTCCTCAGGGTTCTGTCCTATCTCCAATTCTCTTCCTTTTATTCATTAACGACCTCAGCTGCACCTCCAGTCCCATTCACTCATATGATGAAGACTCCTCATTACACTACTCAACTAGACTTCCTCAACAACATACACAGCAGGAACTCCAAAACTCACATAATGAAGCCATTTAACACTTATCTTCTGAGTTAACTAATATCTTCAATTGGGGCAAAAAAAAACTTGTTACCTTTAATGCTTTCTAAACCCAATTTCTTCCTCTTGCTAGCCATCCGAAACTCCCAGAGGACTAACCCTTACACTTCAACAATACAAAAATCTATTCTTCATCTTCTCTCAATATTCTCGGTGTCTCTTTTTCTTCTGCTCTCACTTGGAAGGACCATATTACCAGTCTTGCTAAGGCAGCCTCCCAGAAGCTGGGTGTGCTCAACCGCCTCAAGGGGTTCCTTACCGCTGCACAGTTTCTTGCTCTGTACAGGGGCACAGTGCATCTTTGTATTGAGTATTGTTCACATGTGTGGGGAGGATCCTCTCACACCGCACACCTAGACAAAGTAGAAAGGGAAGCCTTTCGTATCATTAACTCCTGCCCACTCACCAACTCTCTGCAATTTCTCTTTCTTCGCCGCAATGTTGCATCTCTCGCTATTCTATCGCTACTACAATAATCAGTGTTCCTCGGAGCTTTCCCTGTGTATACCACCTCCTCTACGTAGGGTACGTAGTACCGTCTTGCAACACAATCCCACCCCTACTCATTGCAACTCTCCAACCCAAGAGTGAAGCGTTATTCTCAGTCTTTCTTCTAATTAACTGCTGAGCTCTGGAATTCTCACCCAGAATCGGTCTTTCCCTCTTCCTATGACTTAAACTGCTTTAAACTGCGTGTGTCCAGGCATTTTGGGTCGAACGTCCCTTGATTTTGGCCCTGTCACTCTTTTTACTCTGGGGGAGGCACTCGCTACAGGCAGTGCTGCCTTTTTTCTCCCTCACTCACATGGAAGAAAAACAAAATTATATATTCACACTATCTCTCTCTTTAACTCTCTCTCTCTCTCTCTCACACACACACACACACACACACACACACAAAGGAGTGACAACAATACCTAGCGCTTCACGCCTTCAGTGACGCGTAGGGTAATAAACTCTTAAGTGAATATTGTTACCTTCAACCTCCAATGATAACAATACTGTCTGTGTGTGTATGTGTGTGGGTGGGTGGGGGGGTATATGTGTGTGTGTGTGTGAGTGGGTGGGTGTGTGTGTGTGCGTGTGTGTGCGTGTGTGTTAGATAGATAGATAGATAGATAGAGAGAGAGAGTGTGTGTATGTGTGTGTGAGATAGATAGATGGATAGATAGACACAGAGACAGACAGACAGACATACAATGAGAGAGAGAGATAGACAGACAGGCAGACAGACACTGACACATAGAAAGACACACACACACACACACACACACACACACACACAGAGCCAGAAAGAAAAACAATCAATAAAAAAGAAAAAAAGTAAGAGCGCGGACAAATTTGAAAGAGGGTGTGAGATTGAGCGAGGGGTGCCGTGCCTGTGTGAGAGAGAGAAAGTGAGAGAAAATATAGAAAATACAGAAAATAAAGAAAATGTGCGAGTGAGTGGGAAAGGAGAGAAAAGAGGGGTCAACATAAAAGGCCCACTGGCTGAGAATGACCGGGCAGAAAACTGTAAAAAATGGCTGATGAAAGAGGGTGTAAAGAAAGAGAGAGAGAGAGAGAGAGAGATACACGGAATACTTAGTATCTCAAGAGACCTTGCGGTCCATTCCGAGGAAATATTATAAGTGGAAGGTAAAAGAGAGAGACTGTTTAGTGCACTACACTAATTTAAGAGTGTGCAAAATACTATCTACTCTCTTCTTGAACTGATCTACTAAAGAACTGTTTACAACTTCGGAGGGCAGTTTTTTCCAGGTAGAACAGATCATATATGTGAAAAGGTTTCCACAAATACTAGTGTTGAACCTTTTAAACTCTAATTTCCAGCCATGGTTGCGTGTTGTATATATATTCAGGCTAAACATTTTGCTATAATCCACATTGTCAAACAGATTAAGTATTTTAAAAACTTCAATGAACTGACTTCGCAGTCTGCGTATCTCCAACGAAAAGAGATCAAGAGCTCTCAACTGGTCTTAATAGCGAGCGTATGTGTGTGTGTGTGTGTGTGTGTGTGTGTGTGTGTGTGTGTGTGTGTGTGTGTGTGTGTGTGTGTGTGTGTGTGTGTGTGTGATTGGTTTATTAATTCTGCCAACGCAGTAGGATGAGGTAATATTGTTGACTCCGTTTGTCTGCCTGTTTGTAAACAAGATATCGCATAAAATTATCAACCAATGTTCACGAAAATGTGTGGACAGATAAGATATACACCACGGAAGAAGTGATTCCATTAAGGGGGTAGTGCTTGGTTTTTGGTCTATATATTTATTTATTTATATATGTTTGAGTTTCCTCGCTAGACCTCCATCAAACTTTGAAAAACACCCCCTAGGCCCCCTCTCAAGATAAGTTTGTACATTTTTCGGTAGAAAAATGGCCAGGCCCCTTCTAAAATTAGAGGCTCGCTATCACTCTACAGGAAAAACTCGACACCTAAAGGTCACGAAAGGTGCCTTAATATTGATAACAAAATGAGGCGAAAGGTCTCAAAATGACCAAACTAAGGAACGAACTTCTTAAAACCTCAAAGCTAATATGCTAAACATGAGGGAGAAGGAGGTCCAGAAAAAAGCGAGTACTACCCCCTTAACCCGCAGAATGCCGACATGTTAACATAAGAACATAAGAAAATGGGAGTCTGCAGAAAGCCGATTGGCCTACACAAGGCAGATCCCTGTCACACCCAACCCTAATTTTAAGCCCAGCTTAAAAACATCATTAGGACTTACCTCACCGAAACGGTCAGAGATCAGAAAAACGGGGATCTGCAGATCCCCACACCTGGGCCACACCTGACAGATCACCCTCACACCCAACCCCTCTCGTCCATATGCCTATCTAATTGTATCTTAAAGCTCCCTATCGTTCTTGATCCCACTATAGCACTTGGTAGCCTATTCCACCTATCTACAACTCTGTTACCAAACCAATATTTACCTATATCTTTCTTGAAACGAAATGTATCTAATTTGAAACCATTTGTACGAGTCCTTTCGCTATCACTGAGCTTTAGTACATTTTTCATGTCCCCTTTATTAATCCCACTAACCCACTTGAATACCTCTATCATGTCCCCTCTAACTCTGCGTCTCTCTAACGAATGTAAGCCTAATTTCTTCAACCTTTCTTTATACGGAAGATTTATAATATTATGGATCATTTTTGTCATTCTACGTTGTACTCTCTCCAATGAATCTATGTCCATTCTGTAATAAGGACACCAAAATTGAACAGCATAATCCATATGGGGTCTCACTAATGACAAGTAAAGTTTTAAGATAACATCAGCAGTTCTGTTACTCACACTCCTAGAGATGAACCCGAAAATCCTGTTTGCCTTGTTTCGAACGCTTATACACTGTTTTCTAGGCTTCAAATCATTGCTAACAAACACACCTAGATCTTTCTCACAATTTGTGTTTTCTAATTCCATATTAGCTAGTTTATATTTAACATTTGTATGCATCTTCCCTATCTTTAATACCTTGCATTTGTCAATGTTAAACTTCATCTGCCAATTTACTGACCATTCGTGTAAGGTATCTAGATCCCTTTGGAGGCACTCTATATCTCTATCTGAATCAATTGTTCTCCCCATTTTGGTATCGTCTGCAAATTTACTTATCCTACTAGTTATACCTAAATCAATGTAATTTATGTATATAACAAACAACAGAGGACCTAATACAGATCCCTGGGGGACACCACTTTTGACTGCTCCCCATTCTGACTTCGTACCATTTATGCTGACTCTCTGCTTCCTACCAATTAGCCATGACCTAATCCATCCCAACAACGCCCCACCTATTCCATGCGCCTCAACCTTTCTCATCAATCTCTCATGGGGGACTCTGTCGAAAGCTTTACTGAAATCTAAATATATTATATCATATGACTTGTCATTATCTACTGCTTCATATACCTCTGAGAAAAAACTAAGCAAATTAGTAAGGCAAGAACGTCCCTGAGTGAATCCATGCTGAGAAGAATTTATTAAATTAAATGTATCTAATTTTACTAGCAATCATTGACTCTAGTAGCTTTCCTATGATTGATGTAAGACTAATGGGACGGTAATTGGATGCTATTGATTTGTCACCTTTTTTGAAGATCGGAACTACGTTTGCAAGCTTCCAAGCTTCTGGAACTATACCTGTCTTTAATGACTTGTTAAATAGAAATATTAATGGGTAACTTTACTCATCCCTACATTCTTTTAATACTCTAGCATATACCTCATCAGGACCAGGCGATTTATGAGGTTTCAGTCTGTCAATTTCCTTAAGCACATAATTTCTACTTATAGTAACCGTACTTAACCTATTTTCTATACTATCGCTATATACCTTACGGACTTCTGGAAACTGTGCCAAATTTTCATTAGTGAAAACGGAAAGAAATTGACTATTTAATGTATTGCACATTTCTAAATCATTTTCTGTCATTTCTCCTATCGAAGTTTTAAGGAGACAAACAATGTTATTGATCTTGTGTCACCCCAGTGCAAGCCGATTTACCATTTTAGTTTTATTGGCTAAATCTATCATGTTGGATGAGAAAGGAAGGATTGTGGTAAAAAGTGCACTCACCTAGCCCACTTTCGCCCGAAAATATTTACACAATGTAGAAGAAATTGAAAGTCGAAACCCGAGAGAAAACGATAGTGAACGAGAGACTGATCTAGAAACTATATAGATAGCTAAGATTTGGGAGTCTGATCAATAGTTGTATATCTATCCAACACACCATTTACTATTTCTCCGTTGTTGTATTACTACAAGTCAGTATTCAAAAATGATCACCAACGTATAAATAATATATTCGTCCATGTGGCGTATCTTTCCTAGAATTCTGTCCATCCATGTGTTATTATAAAATGGTAGTCATTGTCCGCCCACGTGTGGACTCCATGTGTATTTCAATATTCTATTATCTGTATAATGTTGGTTGTATATGCTTATGTATTTGATGTTGTATGTGATTATCTTGTGTTATAACATATTGTGAATAAAATACTTTTAGTACTATTTGCATAACTTGATTTCCTTGTAGTCGTAATAATCACTTGCTTGTACTTCCCCCGATGAGACAAACCCACAAAGACCAGAAATATCCTAGCATAATAGCAATAGTTCCAGCTGAGTGATTTGTGCGACCGTGATTATTATAAACCTTTGTAAACAACAAATAATTACTACAAGACGAAACATTGGACACAGTAGCAGGAGCCAATCAGCTGGAATTATTGACATACTGTATAGGTGGACCGTTATTTTCTCAGAGTCATTGAGACCTATAAGTAGCGCCAATTAACTTGACAATTATCTTGATCCCTGAACTCTCTGTAACTCAAAAGGGCCTAGAGCAAACTGGCTGTAAATATCCACACCTATTTCCTGGTGATAGACACGTCAGCCGGATTGCTTTAATTAATTTCGAGTTATAAGACGTTAAGGGGTCAAGATTATTGTCAAGTTCTCTGACCGTTTTGGTGGGGTCAGTACTCAAGGTATTAGTGATTTGGGCCTATAATTGGGCCTAGTTATTGGGGTTGGGTGTGACAGGGATCTGCCTTGTATGGGCCGATCGGCTTTTTGCAGACTCCCATTTTCTTATGTTCTTATGTTCTTATGTTCTTAAGTTCGTTGGCGCTACCTATAGTATAATCTGTAATAACACGGTGAAATAGAAGGCTAAGAAACAAATAGAGAACAAACCAATTAGACAATACAAGAGACCGATTTGAAATTGTAGTTACACAAATAAATCCAACTTAAGGAGGCGCTCCTTCTGGACCCCCTTCTTCCTCATGTTTAGCCTCATTAATTTTGAAATTGTAAGATGTTCGCCCATGAGTTTGGCGATTTTAAGACCTGTCGTCCCATATATTTGTCAATTTTAAGACCTTTCTTGCCATTTAGGTATCAATTTTTGCCTGACGAACGATAGCGATCTTGCAATTTAGGAGGGTCGGAGCATTTTTCTACCAAAAAATATACAAATTTATCTCAAAGTGGGGTCTTGGGGTTATTTTATTAAATTTGATAAAAGTCTACAGAGGAAACTAAGACAAACATATTTGAATAAATATATATATAAATGCAAATAACTAAAAACTAATAAATATAAACATATTAACATGCCAATTATCTCCATAATACAGTATATAGTCTATTCGTTATAATGAGGCCAACAATCTTGACCACTAACTTCGAATACCTCAGAAAATACTAGAACCATCGAGTTGATACTTCTATTATATGGAAAAAGTAAACCCGGAAATAGGTTTGCAAAGTTACAGCCTATTTGCTCTAGCCCTTATTGAGTTGCAAGATATTAAAGGTCAAGATTTCTGGCATGATTAAAATGAACCAACTTTAAATATAAATATAGAGATGTTATCATATCGTAAAAGAACGTTTGGTGCAAGGCGGGTCGTTTGGCGCCTCCGTTTCACTCCATTAGTTGGGAGATTTTAAGATTGCTTTCCATTAGTTTGGCGATTATAATACACTTCACCTCATTCATGCGTCAAAATCCTAAACAATATATATACCAAACATCCTAATATACCAAACATCCTAATATCCCCAAGACGTCGCACCAGATATTTTTCACACCCCCTGACATCCATCCTACTCCTCCTCCAATCATACCCCCCCCCCCCCCCCCACACCGACATTGTTATCTCCAAACCCTCCACTACACACCTTTATATGCATTCAAATAACAGCTTTATATGTATTCCCACTATTCGCCTCATCGCAACTCACCCCGCCTCTCTCTCTCTCTCTCTCTCTCTCTCTCTCTCTCTCTCTCTCTCTCTCTCTCTCTCTCTCTCTCTCTCTCTCTCTCTCTCTCTCTCTTTCTCTTTCTGTGTAGAAGAGTGAAATTTCTTATAAAAGAAGCAAAGCGGAATGAATAAATCAGGCTTGCGGCCCTCTGCAAAGAGAGTCCTAAAGAGTTCTGCAGCTATATGTGAACAGCAGGAAGCCATTCAAAAGTAGCATTGGACCTCTAATAAGGATCCAACAGGCCAACTAAACACCTCTGACACTGATATAGATAAATCCCTACGTATCCCTCAGTATTTACAAGGGAAAATATCAGTGACATGCCAAGTCCAGATGAGGGTGAAGTTCTTAGCAGAATTAGGTGTACCCCAGAGGAGGTAGCAACAAGAATAGATAAGTTAAATAGGTTCAAGTCATCTGGCCCAGATAGCTTTCTTCCCTAAGTTGTACGAGAAGTGCGAGATGAAATTGCACCTTTCTTGGCAGACATCTTCAATATATTACTAGAAAATGGAGAGGTCACTGAAGACTGGAAACTGGCCAATGTGACCCATATCTTTAAGAAAGGGGATCATGAGTGTCCCAAGAATTATCAGCCAATTAGCTTGACTTCTATCATAGTAAAACTCTTAGAAGGGATACTAGTAGACAAGATAGTTGAGTACCTAGAAATGCACAATTTAATTACAGATTCCCAACATGAATGCAGGTGAAAACGATCATGTCCTACCAATTTGCTGGAATTTGTCCATGAAATGCTGAGTAAGACAAAAGTAAAGCCATTGACATCCTTTACTTAGATTTTCAAAACACTTTTGACAAAGTGCCTCATTGCAGGCTAATGTCAAAAGTGAGTGCACTAGGTATCAAGATAGAGGTCACAAATTGGGTAGAAAGTTGGCTAACAGGTACACAACAATGAGTGGTAATCAATGGTGTTTCTTCTGAGTGGACTGCAGTCACTTCTGGAGTTCCTTAGGGCTCTGTCCTTGGCCCACTTCTGTTTATCATATACTGTATATAAATAACATCGATATTGGTCTGTTGAGTGTGATCTCCAAGTTTGCAGATGACATACAGCTTGGAATGAATGTGAAGGACCCCAAAGGGGTTGAACAGCTCAGGATGGACCTCAACAGACTGGGTGAATTGTCGGAGACATGGCAGATGCCTCATAACTTGGAAAAGTGCATGGTGTGCATATCGGCCAAGCAAAACCCAAGTCAGGCTATTCGCTATTGGGAATACCTCCGGAAGTGACTGACTTGGAGAAGGATTTTGGTGTTCTGATTAGCAGTGACCTAAAGTTTTCCAATCAGTGCATTGAAGTACAGAAGAAAGCTCAGAAATTATTGGGCTATATTAAGAGGCAATTTAAGTATCAAAATAAGGAAATAGTCCTTACACCTTACAACGCTTTGATACAGCCTCTCCTGGAGTATGCTGTTCAATTCTGGTCTCCAGCACTAAGGATATATATAGAGCGACTGGAAAGAGTACAAGCTAGGGCTACAAAGCTTATTCCATCGCTTAGAAGACTGAGCTATGAGAACCGGTTGAGAGCTCTTGATTTATTTTTGTTGCAGACACGCAGACTACGAGGTCAACTCATTGAAGTATTTAAAATACTTAATGGGCTTGACAATGTGGATTATATCAAAATGTTTATCATGATTATTAATACAACACGCATCCATGGCTGGAAATTAAAATTGAAAAGGTTCAACACTAGTATTTGTGAATCTATTCTACCTGGAACAAACTTCTCTCCAAAGTTGTTACCAGTTATTCAGTAGAGCAGTTCAAGAAGAGAGTAGATAGTAGTACACACTATGTAATGAGTTAAGTGCACTAAACAGTCTCTCCTTCACTTCGAGTATCTCCTCGGAATGAACCGCAAAGTCTCTGAGGTACTATATATTCATTGTAACTCCTTTTATCTCTCTACTTGCCTCCCGTCCAATCAACACACCCCTCACCCCCCCCCCCTTTCTCTCCTCCCTCATACACTCACACCCCTACCATCCCTCCCTCCACTTTTCACCTCCCCCATCACTATCACCAACACTCACCTCCCCACCACTCTCTCCACCATTACTAAGCCTACCCTTATCCCCTCTCCACCAATCTCACGTAATCCCTAGCACACACCCTCTCCAATATTCCAACAATCACTCACCACTGTTACTCCACCACTGTTACTCCACCAATCCCTCTCCCTCTCCACCATCACCACCACTTTATCTCCTCCACCACTGTTTCACCACAATCCCCACCCCATCCACCACCACCACCACCACCACTTTCTCCCTCTCCTCCACCACCGTTTCACCACCCAGCCCACCAGAACCAACCCCACCACTTTCAAATTTTCTTCCACCACTGTCACTCCACCAATCAATCTCCCTCTCCACCACCATCCCTTCGCCATTCCATATATGCCCCAAACTTCCTACTCCACTACCACCACTCTCTCCTCCACCACCACCAATGCTCCACCAATGCTTCCCTCCTCCCACCCTCTTTCCACCACCACCACTCCTAAAGCAATATTACTCCACCATCACCACCACCACCACCACTCCACCACCGTTGCTCCACCACCACCTACCCCCCCCCCCCCCCCCACACACACCATCACCCCACAAAACTGTCCCTTCCTCACTCTCCAACAATCTCCCCCCTCACGCCATCACCCCCCAAATCCCCCCCCCCACTCTCCACCAATCCACCACCACCTCCCCCCCACCTCCCTCCCCCCACAGCACTTCCAGATACCAGCAGCAGCAGCCACGTTTGATGCTGTTTTATGACCTGTGTGTGTGTGTGTGTGTGTGTGACTTGTTTTGTTGTTGTTATTGTTGTTATTATATGTTAATGTTGTTTGTTGTTACGCGATGTGGTGGAGCCGGTGTTCGCGCTGTTGTTGTTGTTGTTGTTTTTTGTTGTGATATGCGTGTTGTTTATTGTCTCGCGATGTGGATGGAGCCGGTGTTGTTGTTGTTGTTGTTGTTGTTGTGATATGCGTGTTGTTTATTGTCTCGCGATGTGGCTGGAGCCGGTGTTGTTGTTGTTGTTGTTGTGATATGCGTGTTGTTTATTGTCTCGCGATGTGGATGGAGCCGGTGTTGTTGTTGTTGTTGTTGTGATATGCGTGTTGTTTATTGTCACGCGATGTGGATGGAGCCGGTGTTGTTGTTGTTGTTGTTGTGTGTGATATGTGTGTTGTTTATTGTCACGCGATGTGTGGAGCCTGTTGTGTGTGGAGCCGGTGTGTTGTTGTTGTTGTTGTTGTGATATGTGTGTTTTGTTTATTGTTGTTGTTTATGTCGCGATGTGGATGGAGCCGGTGTTGTTGTTGTTGTTTTTTGTTGTGATATGCGTGTTGTTTATTGTCTCGCGATGTGGCTGGAGCCGGTGTTGTTGTTGTTGTTGTTGTTGTTGTGATATGTGTGTTGTTTATTGTCACGCGATGTGGATGGAGCCGGTGTTGTTGTTGTTGTTTTTTGTTGTGATATGCGTGTTGTTTATTGTCTCGCGATGTGGCTGGAGCCGGTGTTGTTGTTGTTGTTGTTGTGATATGCGTGTTGTTTATTGTCACGCGATGTGGATGGAGCCGGTGTTGTTGTTGTTGTTGTTGTGATATGCGTGTTGTTTATTGTCTCGCGATGTGGCTGGAGCCGGTGTTGTTGTTGTTGTTGTTGTTGTTGTGATATGTGTGTTGTTTATTGTCACGCGATGTGGATGGAGGCGGTGTTGTTGTTGGTGTTGTTGTTGTTGTTGTTGTTGTGATATGCGTGTTGTTTATTGTCACGCGATGTGGATGGAGCCGGTGTTGTTGTTGTTGTTGTTGTTGTAATATGTGTGTTGTTTATTGTCACGCGATGTGGATGGAGCCGGTGTTGTTGTTGTTGTTGTTGTTGTTGTGATATGTGTGTTGTTTATTGTCTCGCGATGTGGATGGAGCCGGTGTTGTTGTTGTTGTTGTTGTTGTGATATGTGTGTTGTTTATTGTCTCGCGATGTGGATGGAGCCGGTGTTGTTGTTGTTGTTGTTGTGATATGTGTGTTGTTTATTGTCACGCGATGTGGCTGGAGCCGGTGTTGTTGTTGTTGTTGTTGTTGTGATATGTGTGTTGTTTATTGTCATGCGATGTGGATGGAGCCGGTGTTGTTGTTGTTGTTGTTGTTGTTGTTGTGATATGTGTGTTGTTTATTGTCACGCGATGTGGCTGGAGCCGGTGTTGTTGTTGTTGTTTGTTGTTGTTGTTGTGATATGTGTGTTGTTTATTGTCACGCGATGTGGCTGGAGCCGGTGTTGTTGTTGTTGTTGTTGTTGTTGTGATATGTGTGTTGTTTATTGTCACGCGATGTGGATGGAGCCGGTGTTGTTGTTGTTGTTGTTGTTGTTGTTGTTGTGATATGTGTGTTGTTTATTGTCACGCGATGTGGCTGGAGCCGGTGTTGTTGTTGTTGTTTGTTGTTGTTGTTGTGATATGTGTGTTGTTTATTGTCACGCGATGTGGCTGGAGCCGGTGTTGTTGTTGTTGTTGTGATATGTGTGTTGTTTTTTGTCACGCGATGTGGATGGAGCCGGTGTTGTTGTTGTTGTTGTTGTTGTTGTTGTGATATGTGTGTTGTTTATTGTCACGCGATGTGGCTGGAGCCGGTGTTGTTGTTGTTGTTGTTGTTGTTGTTGTTGTGATATGTGTGTTGTTTATTGTCACGCGATGTGGATGGAGCCGGTGTTGTTGTTGTTGTTGTTGTTGTTGTGATATGTGTGTTGTTTATTGTCACGCGATGTGGCTGGAGCCGGTGTTGTTGTTGTTTGTTGTTGTTGTTGTGATATGTGTGTTGTTTATTGTCACGCGATGTGGATGGAGCCGGTGTTGTTGTTGTTATTGTTGTTGTGATATGCGTGTTGTTTATTGTCACGCGATGTGGATGGAGCCGGTGTTGTTGTTGTTGTGATATGCGTGTTGTTTATTGTCACGCGATGTGGATGGAGCCGGTGTTGTTGTTGTCGTTGTTTTTGTTGTTCTTTGTTGTTATGCGGTGGGGTGGAGCCGGTGTTTTGTTGTTATTGTTATTGTTCTCGTTGTTGTTGTTGTTGTCGGACCAATTGATTACACACTACCACCGCCTCTGCTGGGCTGGCCGGCTGATTGGCTCTTTCTATTTGTATGTATGTATGTATTTATGTATGTATGTATGTAAGCCAGGTTTGTAGGCACGGGTATCTTTCTAAATTATGTATGTATGTATTATGTATGTATTTATGCATGTATGTATGTAAGCCAGGTTTGTAGGTACGGATGTCTTTCTGTATGTATGTATTTATGTATGTATATATCATGTATGTATGTATGTATATATCATGTGTGTATGTATATAATATGTATATATCATGTATGTATGTATGTAAGCCACATTTGTATGCATGAATAGCTTTCTCTCTGTATGTATGTATGTATGTATTTAAGCCAGGTTTGTAGGGACAGAAGTTTTTCTGTATGTACAGTATGTATTTATGTATGTATATATTATGTATGTATGTAAGCCTGGTTTGTAGGCACGGATGTCTTTCTGTATGTATGTATTTATGTATGTATGTATGCATTTATGTATGTAAGGCAGGTTTGTATAAGCGGATATCTCTCTCTCTGTTTACAGTATAGTTACGGTCGAAAGTCCAGTTCTACCTACAGTATACAGTTTTGATTACCTCTTTATTTACAAGTGATACCATGTATGTATGAATGTATGTACCGGTATATGCTCAGGCCGACTCGAGAAAGACCCCGAACAGAAACAATAAAATATCCATAGAAATATTCATAGCCTATACACATAGGCCACCCAGGAGAAGACCCAGAGACAAAGGACCATGAGGGGTCCACAGGAAAAGATTCCCAGGTCCCAGATCTCCCGGAGAGGTTCCGGTAACAGGAGGCAGATGCGCATACTTTCAGGCAGGGCCCTTCCTATACAAACCGGCTCCCCGGGCCGGGCACCTGACGGACAATTATCTAGTCCATTTGGAGCCCGACCCTCACTCCCTCCGTCTGTGTTATCACTCATCTATTCACAAGCTTCTCTCCACTCCTTCCTATTCATCACCACTTCTCTTGCCTGTTCTTGAATCATCTCTCTATCTTCCAACGCTTTGTTCACACCATCTCTCCATCTCCTCCGAGGTCTTCCTCTCAATCTATTTCCCCTTGTTTCTAACTCTTATATTCTCTTTGTAAGCCTTTCATAACCCATTCGTTCAACATGCCCATAACAACATGGCATCCTTCTTCCACTCTGGCTAATAAGGGTTTCTGTTGTCCCGCTCTCCTACTTACGTCTTCATTCCTCAATCTGTCTCTAAGCGTCACTCCACACATACTCCTCAAGCAGCTCATCTCCATCACATCCAACCTTTTATTCTCTTGTACATTCAGATCCCATGTTTCAGCCCCGTATATCACTGTTCGTACACCTATCCCTTGATACATTGCACATTAAGCTTTCATTCTGAGATTTCTCACCTTTCACATAGTAAAAACATACCCTTAACCGGTACAATACCAGCGACGGCTGCCAGCCGTCAGTAGATAAATCACTCACCAGTCCCAGCGACGGCCTTGTATCTGCCAGTATCAGGCAGTGGCTGGTACCATGACTTGTAAGAACTGTTCTAAGGAATTGGCAACACTTCTTAGGTTGGCTGCAAGCTTCCATAGGCTGTCTGGGTCAGTGTTTCATCAACTTTTGAGGTGGGAGGTTATTATATTTTGCCTCTGAAGCCATTTTGGCCACATTGCTTGGTACTAGGGGGTACACTTATGGTCATACCCTATGGTACAGTAGGGCTTAACAAACTTAACCCTCAAACGACGGCGATGTTTGTAGCGTTTACGACCTGTGTGGCGGGCAGATTTACCCTAAACGAGCATCATTCCATGCTCTTTTTCATGCATAAACAAGAGCCAGAGCGTAATACAATTATGTATCCGTGAAAGGGCGATAATAGAGCTTTCCAATGACACCTGAATCATCCTTGTTTGCTTGTAACGATTGCAACGCGAGTACAAAAACCCAATAATACGGTAATTTCCCGAGATTTTACCCTATATAGCGAGACGAGGGATATGTACACATGTTGTGGTGCTATCAGTGGTGGGACTGGGTTCACGCTGAACGGTCAAAGCCTGCCCGCGCTCCTCCCAGCCCTTGTGACTCTCTCATACTGCCGATAATGTGCGGAACATTCCTTGCTACTTAATCTGTCAGCCGCCTTTGGGCCTAGGTTCTCTAATGTTACTTAAGTCATCAGCCGCGAAACAAGGGTTAACAAAAATAAATAAACAAGTTTTAATATTCAAGGCTTCATTAGTGTAGTTCAAGAGTATGTTGGTATGACACCAATAGAGAAAAGTTTATTTGAAGTTTTGAAAGATTTGTCCCTGGGTTTACATAAAACAAATTGCAATACCCCAGCCAGGGTTTGAACATGGGATCCAAGGATTTGTAGTCAGGTGGCCTCACTACCAAACAGCACCCATATGATGGCTGTGAGTAAGCCAAGCTCCAATTCCTAGGATCTCGGGTTCAAATCCTGGCTGGAGTGCAACACACACACACACACACACACACACACACACACACACTATGTTAAGGGAGGTGTGGTGGAGTGGTCTTGCTACTGGAATGGTAATCTATAGGTCTCCAGTTCAAATCCTAATGTGTTAATGGGCAGATTTTATTGGGATGGATATTGCGCTGTACTTAGTTAAGTGCATCACTATAAATCCCTCCGACAGGCCATACAAAATACCCTCTCTGTTCCCAATGAATCAGCATTGTATGAATATTCCCATATTCAACATATGTTTTGGGGGCAGTATCCTGTGAGTAAAAAGCTCAATAGGTAGCGTTTGAGAGAGAGAGAGGGTCTGAGACTGTGAGATGGGACAGCAGGACAGTGGCGATGCAGCTTTGAGGAGTTGGAGCTTGCACCGAGCCATGAGGAGACAACCAGGTGTCATGGATCTATGAAGGTGGGACCATGAACCTGCTCGGTTGCAACACTCAAACTGTCTCAATGTTTCATCTCACGGTCTGGAATGACACCTCCTGGCTTTACCGTGCTGAGCGATTGAATCTACTGGCTTCAAACTATGTCCAGAGGAAGAAGTTCAAATATATATATATACAAACACCAAAATAAAAAACAAAAGCACATACACGCACATACACGCACACACATACACACACACACACACACACATACAAGGTGTCACGGTTGCGGAGCTTAGTATGTAGTCTGTATTAGAAGTCGCAGGCAGCATGGGATTGAACCTCACTGCATACAGGTGAAGTGTATCTTAAAACAGGCATTCCTGACTGACAGGACTATAGGTAGCACCAACAAATTTGACAACAATCTTGATCCCTGACTTCTTCGTAACTCTAAAGGACCTTGAGAAAACTGGCTGTAAATATCCACACCTATATCCTGGTGGACTCTTCCTAAATGATAGAACTGTCAGCCCGATGTATTTCATTCATTTTGAGTTATAAGAAGCTAGGGGGGTCCAGTTTATTGTCAAGTTCGATGGCGTTACCTATAGCTGTGGATGCCGGTATCATGGGATCACTACCAACCATGTTCACGCTCTACCCCCGTGGAGCAACATCCATGTGGCAGCCTAGGTCAGTCTGTTGCCCACTTAGAATAAGCTAAGTTGGGGAATCGTGTTTTTTTTCTCAGTTTCAATGGCTGTCGTCTCGAAATATACATATAAATAAAAACAAATAATAATACACACACACACACACAATATGTGCATGCATAAATCAAGAACAAACATTAATAAATTATATCCTTTAACTATGTGAGAGAGAGAGAGAGAGAGAGAGAGAGAGAGAGAGAGAGAGAGAGAGAGAGAGAGAGAGAAAGAGAGCGAGAATGCCTACATGTAAAAGAAAGAAGGGGAGGGAGGCAGTAAAGGGGAGAAGGGAAGAGGAAGGTGAGAGGGCGATTGGGGAGTACAAAGGAGTACAAAGGAGTACAAAGGAAATCAAGCAACAACATATCTAGTGACCCTTCTAGGTTGCTTGTCCTCCAAAACACTGAGGATCAAGTGTCCAAACAGTGGTTTAGAGTGGGTAAGGGAACATTGGAAAGGGAATTACTGCCCTGGAACTAATGTCCGTGGCAGGATTAGGAAGTTAGTAGGGGACAGATGGGTTAGTAACTGAGGGGGGGATAACATAAAGTTATTCATTTACAAACGCAGTCAGTCGCGGGTTTGAAGCGAGATATTTGTCTAGGCGGAGTTTAAATGAATCAACGGTGATGCAGTCTATAACGTTTCGGGGAAGCCCATTCCACAAGTTGACAACTCGATTGAAGAAGAAATTCTTAGATTAGTGTGAGTTAAAGGGAGAGACAGGATGGGTGAGGGGGGGAGAGAGACAGAGAGAGTAGACACGAGAGGATGAAGGAGTGGAGAGAAAGAAGAGAGACGGGAGGAGGGAGGGGAGGAGAGAGAGAGAGGGGAGGAACGAGAGGAGGGAGGGGAGGAGAGAGAGGAGGGAAGGGGAGGGATGGAGGACTGCAGCAATCACACGCACGCAGCCAACTTTTCCACACAACAGCTAACGAAATAAAGACACAAGGAAATAAAAAAACACAAAAACACAACAAAAATAATACAAATAAAATCCAATAAAAAGTTTGGGGGCGTCCACACCCTCGTTATATGAGTGGACAACCCACCCAAGGCTGGCGGTGCGGGACTGGGAGATTGGTGATTGGATAGGTGATTGGTTGGGTTGGTGTGATTGGTTGATTGGTGTTGTTGATTGGATGGTTGAGGTGGTTGGTTAGTTGACTGACGTGATTGGTTGGTTTGGGTGATTGGCTGGTTGGGGTGATTGATTGGTTGGTTAGTTGGTGTGATTGGTTAGTTGGTTGGTTGGTGTGATTGGTTGGTTGGTTGAAGTGATTGGTTGGTTGGTTGAAGGGATTGGTTGGTTTAGGTGATTGGTTAATTGGGATGATTGATTGGTTGGTTGGTTGGGGTGATTGGTTAGTTGGTTGGTTGAGGTGATTAGTTGGTTGGTTGGGGTGATTGGTTGGTTGGGGTGATCGATTGGTAGGTTGGGTGATTGGTTGGTTGGTTGGGGTGATTGGATAGTTGGTTGGGGTGATTGGTTGGTTGGGGTGATTTGTTGGTTGGGGTGATTGGTTGGTTGGGGTGATTGGATGGTTGGTTGGTTGTGGTGATTGGTTTGTTGGGGTAATTGGTTGGTTGGCGTGACTGGATGGTTGGGGTGACTGGTTGATTGGGGCGTTTGGTTGGTGGTTGTTGTTGTTGTTGTTGTTGTTCCCTAAGCTGCCTGGCCGAACAGCCCCGAGTCCCTGAGGAAGGCCATGGCCGCGATCGGGCTTTCCCAAAGCGCTCTCATAGAGTGTAGATTGTGTTGTTGGCGTAAGTGGTTGTGTGGAATGCAGTCTTCTATGATGTGTTTGATGGTATGGGGTGCTGTGTTACATCCTGGGCAGGTGTCGACGACGGAGTCATCCAGTCTCTTCTGATTGCTCAGAAGAGCTGGATGGTGTCCGCATCTCAGCCTGATTGGTTGGTTGGGGTGATTGGTTGGTTGGGGTGATTGATTGGTTGGTTGGGATGATTGGTTAGTTGGTTGGGATGATTGGTTGGTTGCTTGGGATGATTGGGTGATTGGTTGGTTGGGGTGATTGATTGGTTGGTTGGGATGATTGGTTGGTTGTTTGTGATGATTGGTTGGTGTGATTGGTTGGTTGGTTGGGTGATTGGTTTATTGGGATGAATGATTGGTTGGTTGGTGTGATTGGTTGGTTGATGTGATTGGTTGGCTGGGGTGATTGGTTTGGGTGATTGATTGGTTGGTTGGTTGGGTGACTGGTTGGTTGGTTGGTGTGATTGGTTGATTATCTGGGGTGGTTGGTTGGTTGGGGTAATTGGTTGGTTGGTTGGGGTGATTGGTTGGTTGGTTGAGGTGATTGGTTGGTTGGTTGGGGTGATTGGTTGGTTGGTTGAGGTGATTGGTTGGTTGGGTGACTGGTTGGTTTGTTGGTGTGATTGGTTGATTAGCTGGGGTGGTTGGTTGAGGTGATTGGTTGGTTGGGGTGATTGGTCGGTGTGATTGGTTGGTTGGTGTGATTGGATGGTTGGCTAGTTGATCTCAATGACAGTTATTCGTTAGAGTGATTTAGTATAATGATTGGTTATAAAATCGAATTTGGTATTTCTTTACAAGTGTTCTATCTCAAAATTAAATAATACTGACTTGGTTATAGTTTTACATGTTTCGATCTCAAAACGAAATCAATTTAATTAAACTATGATTTTCGTCCTGTTCTGATGGTTTTAGTACAGTTGCCCCTAGATAAATGTCCCCAGTATACAGAACTAAATCAAATATAGCAATCTTAACCTTCGAATTAACACAAGGACGCATTATAAATTTCATTATGGCTATCATTAGACGAGTTTATTCAGTTTAGGAAGGACTTCTGAAAGTCAGAGGGTTAATTGAGACGTACAGTACTTTTTAAAAAAGACAACGATTGCATAAAGGAATAACAAAAGCAAAACACAAAGGTTCGTGTGTCTAAAGGCATCCTCCATTTGTAAAATGTTTGTAACAACTGAATTTAAACTGTTGTAGATTGTAAGTTTTGGAAAAGCTACTCCAACAAAGTGAATTCGAGAGAGCAGTAGTTCTGGGGATAAAGGAATTTTGATAAGCGGTACTTCTATATTGTGGAGGAGAGAGTGTGAATTCATGGGTGCTTCCAGCTGCCCTAGTACACACAGGGAAAGATATGGAGAGGTGGTACAATTGAAGCAAGTTTCTCAGAACATATGACAAGAAAATATATGTAGAATAATGCAACATCTCTTTGTATAAAATGGAAGGAAGCTCCTGTGTGATTGGAGAGTTATTGATTAATCTAATTTTGATTTTGAATGTTGTTCAACTGCCTCAATGCAACCACTGCACATCCATTCCACATGGGTGTACAGTATTCCATTTGAGAACGAACATGACTTTTATGTATAATGGCTAACTGCTCGTCAGTGAAAAATTCACGAACATTATACAGGAGTTACAGTTTGTTAAAGGCATTTTTCGCAATGGATCTAAATCCAGGTACCCAGCTTAGGTCGGCCTTCAATATAACACCAAGGATATCAGTATTAGAGCAAGTGGGAATATTTACATAATTAATAATTATGTGAGAGTCGGAAAGATTGTGCAAGTTAAAACATTGTTTGTGCTTGGTTGTCTCTGCATTCACGAAAACTAGATTACTTTGTCATATTCATACATTTTAGAAAGGTCCTGGTTCAGAGAAATTGCAGTGTATATTTTGGAATATACAGTATATATAATATCAGGCTCCCCCTTTGATTCCTAGAGGGCCTTCAGAAGTTAAGGGGGCTCGGCTATTTATTTGCTCATGTACCGGTACTGTATTTATATTATTATTGTTATTTATTTGTTCATGTACCGGTACTGTATTTATATTATTATTGTTATTTATTTGTTCATGTACCGGTACTGTATTTATATTATTATTGTTATTTATTTGCTCATGTACCGGTACTGTATTTATATTATTATTGTTATTTATTTGTTCATGTACCGGTACTGTATTTATATTATTATTGTTATTTATTTGTTCATGTACCGGTACTGTATTTATATTATTATTGTTATTTATTTGTTCATGTACCGGTACTGTATTTATATTATTATTGTTATTTATTTGCTCATGTACCGGTACTGTATTTACATTATTATTGTTATTTATTTGTTCATGTACCGGTACTGTATTTATATTATTATTGTTATTTATTTGCTCATGTACCGGTACTGTATTTATATTATTAGTGTTATTTATTTGCTCATGTACCGGTACTGTATTTATATTATTATTGTTATTTATTTGCTCATGTACCGGTACTGTATTTATATTATTATTGTTATTTATTTGCTCATGTACCGGTACTGTATTTATATTATTATTGTTATTTAGTTTCCTCCCCATACCTCCACCAAGCTTCAAAAAATATCCCCTAGACCCCCTCTTCGAGATAAATTTATACATTTTTCGAAAGATAAATGTCCCGGCCGAAGGCCGATTTTTCCTACAATTACAGGCTCGCTATCGTTCACCAGGAAAAAATCGACACCTAAATGGCACGAAATGTCCTAATATTGACCAAGAAATTGGGTACAAGGTCTTAAAATCGCCAAATTAACGGGTCGAACTTCTTAAAATATGAAAACTGATGGGACTAAACAAGAGGGAGAGGTGGGGCCAAAAAACGGCCCCTCTCCCCTTAATAAATATCGTCTAATGATAGCCATAAACTCATGAAGAAGCACGTGTTGATACTGAATAGGCTTAGGAATAATAATATGGGCTACTACATAAAACAGAATAGGAATGTGTAAAGTATCTTTCCCTAATATAATCCATCAACCATAACCTGCCTCAAACAGAATAGGAATGTGTAAAGTATCTTTCCCTAATATAATCCATCAACCATAACCTGCCTCAAACAGAATAGGAATGTGTAAAGTATCTTTCCCTAATATAATCCATCAACCATAACCTGCCTCAAACAGAATAGGAATGTGTAAAGTATCTTTCCCTAATATAATCCATCAACCCTAACTTGCCTCAAACAGAATAGGAATGTGTAAAGTATCTTTCCCTAATATAATCCATCAACCATAACCTGCCTCAAACAGAATAGGAATGTGTAAAGTATCTTTCCCTAATATAATCCATCAACCATAACCTGCCTCAAACAGAATAGGAATGTGTAAAGTATCTTTCCCTAATATAATCCATCAACCCTAACCTACCTCAAACTGATCAAACAGTTCGCCCCATTAGTATGGCGATTTTAAGAACTTTTGCCCAATTTCTGACAATTCTAAGATGTTTTGTGCCATTAGATGTCGATTTTTTCCTGGCGAGCGAAAGCGAGCCTGTAAACTAAGAAGAACCGGCCTTCGGCCGCGACATCTTCCTACCGAAAAATGTGCACAATTATCTTGAAAGGGGGTCTAGGGGGTGTATTTTTAAGCTTGATAGAGGCCTAGAGAACAAACTACAAATAATCCGCTTAACCTAACGGTCCTAACCTAATGTAACTTGGCTGACATACTGAAACTTAACTTACTGTAACTTAGTCTAACCCAATACAACAATATCATAGCCATAGTTCGTGTTTTAATGCAATATGCAGGAGGGGCTACAATTCCGGGGATCAAATGCCCGACTGGTAGATGTCAGAAGGGTGGGGGGGATTGGGAGGGGAGGGGGGGGGGGGGGATATTGAGACTGTCCAGGGAGCAGTTCTCTGGGTGCCGTGTTTGACAAAGCACATATTCACACACGCCACCAAAACATTGGCCTGGAGAGAGAGTGAGTTGGTATTAATACAGTATAGTGGATCAAATATAATGTAAATAGAGTAGAAATAAATTGTTTATATATTAGCAAAAACAATTGCATACCAAACCCTGTGAAACTTTGAATCATTAACCCATTGTTTACTGGTGACGTGCATTTTATTATATTATAGCTATACATTGAGGATTGTGTGCACTTTAAGAAGGATCTGTGGTAGTATAAAGGGTTACGCGAGATCATTCGAAGCCTGTTGATTACAGAAGGTCCTTTGTAATCCTCTAATAGTTACCAGAATGTGATGAACATTACGTCACCGGTACTGAATGTGATGAACATTACGTCACCGGTACTGAATGTGATGAACATTACGTCACCGGTACTGAATGTGATGAACATTACGTCACCGGTACTGAATGGTTTATTAATGAAGATACCAAAACAAACTTACTCCTTTGACCTTTATCGGTAACCTTACCCTTTTATTATTATATAACTACCTTTATCCCCGACCTTTACCATAACATAGCTATTATGTTTGTTACAATGGCTAAGAAAGTGTCTGATACTTAACCCCTTCTGTACCGGCGACGTCTTTTTATCTTCTTCTGGCTACTATTAGACGATTTTATTCAGTTTAAAAAGGACCTCCAGAGCCTTGAACTATCTTTGAACTATCTCAATTAACCTTTATACTAGCACAGATCCTTCTTAAACTGCTCAAAATCGTCTAAATATAGCTAGAAAAATAAAATGAAAAATACGTGGCGGTACAGAAGGGGTTAAGGAGAACTTATAATAAACCTCGTGTTTATCTCTGAATACAACCTTTGACCTGCACCTAAGGGAATATATAGCTGGAATGTTAGGAGTGTGATATGCATATTATGCTAGATAACATTCACTTTGAACATGATGACATGTTAATTAATAGTAAACATTAGCTCAACCTTTGCATATAAGGGGGTAGTGCTTGTATTTTGGTCTATATATTTATTTATGTTTGAGTTTCCTCGCTAGACCTCCAAGCTTATAACAACACCCCCTAAACTCCCTTTCAAGATAAATTTGTACATTTTTCGGTAAACAAATGTCCCAGCCGAAGGCCGCTTCCTTCTATAATTACACGAAAAAATCGACACCTAAATGGCACGAAAGATCTTAATATTGACAAAGAAATAAGGCGAAAGGTCTCAACATCGCCAAACTAACAGAACAAACGTCTTAAAACCTCCAAACTAATATGCTGAACATGAGGGAGAAGGGGGTCCAAAAAATCAACTACCTCCTCATTAAGTTTGTTTTTTCTTTTAACTGACCTTAACCTGACTGTATATTGATACAGTGTTACATAATTCCTGCCCTAATATGAACCCTCGAACAGCAACGAACCTCCGAAATATAAATTATAATGTACAACTTGCAAAATAAACAAACCAAAACTAACCGGGAGGACCGAGTTCGATTCTCGGCTGGTGGAGATAGTTGGGCAATCTCCTCACACCCCTTGCCTCTGTTCTGATCGCCTAACAGTAAATTAGGTCTATGCCAGGGTCAAAAGGTTCCTCGTGACCTCGTCTCTTAAATACTAAAAAAAAAAAAAAAAAAAAAAAAAAAAAAAACGAGCACAGTAAAAAGCCAAAACAACTAATCAAAATCGCTATGTGGAAACAACGTATTAAGTAAAAAAATAATGTATAAATAAAAGAACACAATCCACCACATATATATATACATATATATATATATATATATATATATATATATATATATATATAATAGGGTGTACAGTACATTACTACATGAGCAAGTTAATCTGTTTAAGTAGGCCTAATTAATGAAAACATCCGATCAAGTTCGAGACAGCTTCGCAAACTTATGGCCACAATTTAATGTACAGTTGGCTAAATAAGTTGTGTCGCCGCTGTCATTACGGTTTGCTCGCTGTGAGCTGTATTATTGTCTGTCAGATGTTGAATAGGGTGTGTAACGGTAGGAACATGCTTGTTTATCTCACTAGAAATTATGAATTTAAGCTTATATATTGCTGATGATAATTAATGATCGAAATATACTTGGTGCAGCGACATCACTTATTTGGGCGACTGTGCTTGTAAAATATGGTTTACATCCATCAAACAGTCTAAGATTAATTCAAGGACAGACAGCCAGACAGACAGACAGACAGACAGACAGACATACAGACAGACAAGCTAATACCACTCACTCACTCCGGTACGTATGGCATCAATACCACCTGCTTCGTAGGGTTGATAAATAGATACATGGTACTTAGATCAATATAATTCTATAATATAATAAACATAATTATCCTACTCGACGAGACAGAGATTGGGGCAAGGGAACGCGAAAGTGGTCCCGGACCCTCAGAATAGGAACATTAAATGTAGTTTCTCTTCCGGCTCTGTCTCCTGTCGACCTCCCCCTACCAATCACATGACTCGAACACAAAATCCCATTTGTGAACTCGCCTATTTTCCCCTTCTATATCCATACCTTCCTTTACCAATCCCTGGCCTTCAACAATTTTAGTAAGGAGGGGGCAAACCGGAGCAATTTCATTTGAAAACTTTAATAAATATGAACAGGAATACAAGAAAATGTACATAAAACAGCGTTATCTCTCTCTCTCTCTGTATATATATATATATATATATATATATATATATATACCCGGTATATATATATATATAGTATATATATATATATACAGTATATACATATATATATACCGGTATATATATATATATATATATATATATATATATATATATATATATATATATATATATATATACTGTATATCTAAATATATATATACCGTATATATATATTTGTTTTTTCTTCTATGTTTTCCTTTGCATACCCAATAATATAGACTAACATGAAAGGATTGTTTTCGCTTGTCCCCATGCTAGTGAGGTTCAGCACACCTGTTGTTGCCTGGTTTCCTTTGTATTCATATATCATATTTTCCCACCAGTTCCATGAAGCAGCAGTATTCCCAAAGATGGAACACATTGTTTTAAGGGGTAGTGCTTGTTTTTTGGTCTATATATTGAATTGTTTATATATTTTTTTAGTTTACTCGCTAGACCTCCATCAAGCTTAGACAAACACCCCCTAGAACCCCCTTCCAAGATAAATTTGTACATTTTTCGATATACATTTGTCCCGGCCGGAGGCAGATTTCTTCTAAAATTAGAGGCTCGCTAATCACTCGCCAGGAAAAAATCGACACGTAAAGGGCACGATAGGTCTTAATATTGATCCAAAAATGAGGCGAAAGGCCTCAAAATCGCCAAACTAACGGAGCGAACGTCTTATTAGCTCACAACTAATAAGCTAAACATGAGGGAGAAGGGGGACCAGGAAAACACGGCCCATCCCCCCTTGACCCACAATAGCGCCACATTTCTACCCAGGTCTTTCTTGGCAAGGAATGTTTACGCTGAATTCAGAAATGTGTGAGTCTTGGAAATATTGCTCTATTCTTGTTCACAGTTTGAGTGTTAAGGGGACAGAGGCTGGATTTTGGTCTATCAAGTCATTTATTCATTTAGTTTGTAGTTTCCTCACTAGACCTCCATCGAGCTTAGAAAAACAACCCCTATAGACCCCCTTCAAGATAGATTTTTACATTTTTCGGTAGAACAAAATACCCGGCCGGTTTCATTCAAAATAACAGGCTGGCTATTGCTCGCCAGAAATCGACACCTAAATGGCACGAAAGGTCTTAAAATCGACAACGAAATGGGGCGAAAGGTGTTAAAAATCGTCAAACTAATGGGCCGAACGTCTTAAAATCTCCAAACTAATGGGGCTAAACGCGAAGGAGAAAGTGGTCCAAAAAATCGGTCCCTCTCCCCTTAACCAAGACTGAGTTATTCATATACACCCTGGGTTTCAAAGATATAATTCACCCACGCTATTCAGCTAAATATGAACTTACTATGTCTTGATATCGACAGCTATGTATGAATTATTAACCCTTTGAAGCTCTGACGCGTTTTAGCAGTTTATTTTGGCTATCATTAGACGATTGTATGCAGCTTAGGAAGTATCTGTAGGTATTAAAAGGGTAAATACTATCTCAATCAACCTTTTGACTTCCATATACCGTTACTAATCTGAATAAAATCGTCTAATAGTAGCCAGAAAACAGAAGAGAAACGCGTATTGGAGCTTGAAAGGGTTAATGTACAGTTGGCCACATCAGTTTGATTTATTTTATGGAAGAAAATATAGTGCGATTCACTAATTACAAGAATAATTTGCTATAAAACCGTTAAGGGAGGATGGGCGTATTTATTTGCTCATATATGTATCTGTGTGTGTGTGTGTATGTGTGTGTGTGTGTGTGTTTTTTTATGTTTTTTTTAAAGACCTTCATCAAGCTAAACACCCCCCCCCCCCCCCACAAGACCCTCCTTCAAGATAAATTTGTACATTTTTTGATACAAAATTGTTCCGGCCGAACGCCTGTTCCTCTTAAATTTCAGGATCGCTATCGCTCGTTAGGAATAAATCGACACTTAAATTTATCGATTTTTTTTAATATTGACAACAAAATGGGGTGAAAGGTTTTAAAATCGCCAAAACGTTGTCTGGGCCGAACGTCTTAAAATCTGAAAACTACTGGGGCAAAACACACTACAGTATATGAATGTAGGCCAAGCTTATAACGAAGCTATACCCAGCTGTTCCAAATAAGTAGGCCCAAACTCTTGAACATTAACCTCTATACCTATAATAAGTAGGCCCAAACTCTTGAACATTAACCTCTATACCTATAATAAGTAGACCCAAACTCTTGAACATTAACCTCTATACCTATAATAAGTAGACCCAAACTCTTGAACATTAACCTCTATACCTATAATAAGTAGACCCAAACTCTTGAACATTAACCTCTATACCTATAATAAGTAGACCCAAACTCTTGAACATTAACCTCTATACCTATAATAAGTAGACCCAAACTCTTGAACATTAACCTCTATACCTATAATAAGTAGACCCAAACTCTTGAACATTAACCTCTATACCTATAATAAGTAGACCCAAACTCTTGAACATTAACCTCTATACCTATAATAAGTAGACCCAAACTCTTGAACATTAACCTCTATACCTATAATAAGTAGACCCAAACTACTGAACATTAACCTCTATACCTATAATAAGTAGACCCAAACTACTGAACATTAACCTCTATATCTATAATTCACAAACGACTACGGTAATCGAGCTAATATTTCTACGATTTGGGGAGGGTCAGCCAGGGAATAGGTGTGGTATATGACAGCCCATTTGCTCTAGCCCTTTTTGAGTGACAGAGGTTAGGAGTCAGGATTTCTGAGCTACCTACTTGGAACAGGGTAAGGTATTGTGAACTATGAATTAAGGGGAGATGAGGCGGGTTTTTTTTTTTTTTTCTATTTATTCAATTATTCATGTATTTCTCAGTTTCCTCGCTAGACCTCCATCAAGCTTAGAAAAACACCCCCTACACCTCCCCTTCGAGAACAATGTGTACATTTCTTGGTAGAAAAATGTCCTGGCCGAAGGCCGGTTCCTATTAACATTTCAGGCTCGCTATTACTCGCCAGGAAAAGATCGATACCTAAATGGCACGAACGGTCTTAAAATTGACAACGAAATGGGGCGAAAGGTATTAAAAGAGCCAAACTAATAGGCCGAACGTCTTATAATCTCAAAACAAACGGGCCAGAAAAAACGACCCATCTCCCCTTAAGGTGAAGCATATAGTCCATCCATTAAGGATAGGCCAGAAATCGTAAACCCTAATCTCTGGAACTCAAAAAGGGCTGAAGCAAATGGGGCCGTGCATATCCCCACCTATTCCCTGGCTGACCCTTCCCAAATCGTAGACATAATTGCTCGATTACCCTACTCGTTTGTGAATTATAGAGGTTAATGTTCAAGAGTTTGGGCCTACTTATTTGGAACAGGATATACCTTCTTTATAAGGCGGGCTGACTCTTCCCAAATGGTAGGAATAATAGCGCGATTACTTTATACGGTGTTTCATTTTAGCTGTCGATAAACTCAATCCCTTAGCAGCTATTTGTTCTATACCTAATGGACAAATATGAAACTACTAAGTGACTGCATCATATTAAGACTTAGTTTATGTAATTAACACCATATTTAACTACACAATCTTCAAAATAACTGATAAATAAATCATGATGGGAACTTTGCAATTTACCGTCAGTTGAAAAGAAACCGAGTATAGTCACTTTATAGTTATAGAGGTTAATGGACCAGATGTTTGGCCTACTTGTAACGAAAACACTACTTGACATCGACAAATATGTATGGAATTATTAATGTGCAGTTGGCCAAATAAGGCGTGTCTTCGCGGCCATTACGTTTTACTCGCTGTGTGCTGTAATAATGTCTGTCAGATGTAAATAGTGCGTATAAAGATAGGAACAGCGTTGTCTATCTCACTCGAAACGATGAATTAAAGCTTAGATATTGCTGATGACAATTATTGATCGAAATATACTTGATGCCGAGACATCACTTATTTGGTCGACTGTACCCCACTATATGAATGTAGACCAAGCTTATCAATAAGATAGTAAGGTATTGTGATGCATGAGTTATGGTGAAGGGGAGATGGGTCGTTGTTCAGGGCCCTCCTCTCCCTCGTGTTGAGCCCCATTACTTTTCAAATTTTATGACGTTAGGCTCATTAGTTTGGCGATTTTAACCCCTTTTGACCCATTTCGTTGTCAATTTTAAGACTTTTCGTGCCATTTAGGTGTCGATTTTTACCAAGCGAACGATAGCGAGCCTGTCATTTAAGAGGAACCGGCCTTTGGCAGGCACATTTTTCTACCGAAAACTGTAGAAATTTATATTTATATATAGGGGGTGTTTTTTTAAGCTTGATGGAGGTCTAGCGAGGAAACTAAAGAATAACAAAAAGATATATAAACAAGCCAAATAATAAACCCATCCTCCCTGAAGTATAGCGGTGGTGGTGGTGGGGTATTCAGGCAAACTATTCAATCTTACCCTTTCAGATCGATACAAGCATGTCAGCATTTCAAGCCTTTGTTAACGCTGTTTGATCCGACCTCCTGGGGGTTATTGTGATATTTTGTTGAATTATTTTGTTGCTTTTGCCATTTTTCAGGAACGTATTTTATGTTGTCCTTTAGGCTAAATGGAAAACCTTTTCAGATTAACTTAAAAAAAAAAAAAAATGCCTCTTCAAGGAAACCTAAATTAATGAATGAAATAAATGACCAAAAATATACCATACCGGTACATCATCACCATATAACAGTTTATCCCCAAACTAATACACACACCCAGTTACATTTTTATTATAACCATACTACAACACCACATCCACAGTTCACCACACAACTAATGCCTCACCACACCACACAACACCATACCCCACAGTATCCACCATATCACACCACACCATACAATTTTCACCACACCATACGTTTTTCACCACACCTCAACACACCACACAATATGCTTTTCACCACACCACACCACAACACGCTCTTTTCACCACACCAAACTACACCATACGCTTTTCACCACACCATACACTTTCCACCACACCAAACACTATTTACAACACCATACACTTTCCACCACACCAAACCACACCATATGCCTTTCACCACATCACACCACACCACGCTCTATTCACCGCACCATAGTACACCATACACTTTGCACCACACCATACATCTTCCACCACACCATACATTTTTTACCACACCATCACCACCATTCACTCTCTCTGCCACCATTATTGTAACAAGATACACAAATGACACAGCCATTCTCCCTCATACCAGGGTTATCAGCAGAAAAAATAGAGTATAACCTTTGCACCAGCCTCTCTCTCTCTCTCCTCCCCCCCCTCTCTCTTTGCATATATATATATATATATATATATATATATATATATATATATATACAGTATATATTGTATATGGCTCTACTCCTGTCACACTAATATTTTTTTTCATTATACAGATTCATAAAGTTGGAATAGCGTAATCCGTGCCGCGTAAAGCCATATTGGGACTGTAATTAAATTGTGAATAATAAAATAATGTTTGTCTGTACTGTAATCCCTCCTCCCTTACCAGCACTGTGATGATGGAAGGGTAATTGGTAGCTCATTTCCGGCCGCTCATAATAAATACCCTTGGTTAGAGAATAAGGCCACACTGACCATCTACAAGCCTTCAGCTTACATCCACACACACTCACATACAAACACACTCACTCACACACATACACACACTCACATATAAACACACTCATTCACGCGCGCGCGCGCGCACACACTCACTCTCTCTCTCTCTCTCTCTCTCTCTATATATATATATATATATATATATGTATATATATATATATATATACATATGTATATATATATATATATATATATATATATATATATATATATATATATTCATGTATAAATACAGTAGCCTATATACGTGATACCAAACTTATAGAAAGTGAATCATGTGTTACTAACGTAGTGGAAGTGAATCATGTGTTACTAACGTAGTGGAAGTTTTCCATGGAATGCTGATTGAGTATTACAAAAGTAAAGTTATAGACAACCTTTACGCAGATTTTTACAAAGTTTCTGACTAATTGCCTCAATTTAGGCAAATGTCAGTCTACTATAGGCTTCGGTACAGGTAAACAAATTGCATAGAAAGTTGACTAACAGGTACACAGCAATGGGTGGTAATCAATCGTGTCTCTTTTGAATAGGCTCCTGTCACTTCGGAAGTTCCACGGGGATCTGTTTTTGGCCCACGGATGTTTGTCTTACATGTCAATGACATCGATTCTTGTTTGCTGCTGAGTGTGCCCTCCAATTGTGTAGATGGCATTAAACTTGGAGAGAGTGTAAACAATCCTAAAGGGGTAGAACGACTCAGCAAAGAGTTTAACAGGGTGGGTGACTGGTCTGATGTCACTAAACTTTAAATCACCTTAACCCTTTCTGTACCGGCGATGTCTTTGTAACTTTATTCTTGGTACTATTAGATGATTTTACTAAGTTTATAAAGGGCCTTCAGCAATTAACAGGCTTCGAACTATCTCACTTAACCCTTTTTACTACCACAGATCCTTTGTAAACTGCACAAAATCGTCTAAATAAAGCTAGAATAAAACTAAAAAGATGTAGTCGACACAGAAAGGGTAAACTCACTCTAAATAACATATTGCCCACAGACCAATGAAGGGGAGATTTATTTTTTCTGGACCCACTTTTCCCTAATGTTTAGCCCCATTAGTTATGATATATTAAGACGTTCACCTCATTACTTTGGCAATTCAAAGATCTTTCGCCCTGTTACTTTGCCAATATTAAGACGTTTCGTGCCATTTACGTGTTAAATATTTCTTAGCAAGCGCAAGCAAGCCTGTAATTGAAGAGGAACCAGCCTTTGGCAGGTACATTTGTCTACTGAAAAATGCACAAACATAGCTCGAGGAACGTCCTTGGTAGTATTACTTTTCAAAGCGTGACAAGAGGTCTAGGAAGCACCGTCCCACCATTAATCGTACCCATTTCACCACAGGACAACCATAATTTACCACACCACCAACCTCACCACACCACTAACCTCACCACACCACACAACCTCTCCACCAACCTCACCCCACCATCAACCTCATCACACCACACCACCAACCTCACCACACCACCAACCTCACCACACCACCAACCTCACCACACCACCAACCTCATCACACAACCAACCTCACCACACAACCAACTTCACCACATCACACATCACCACACCACCAACCTCACCACAGCACCAACCTCACCCCACCACCAACCTCATCACACCACCACACTCACCACCAACCTCATCACACCACCAACCTCACCACACCACCAACCTCACCACACCACCAACCTCACCACACCACCAACCACACTCACCACCAACCTCACCACACCACCAACCTCACCACACCACCAACCTCATCCCGACAACATGCCAAAACCGCTTCAAAATTCATGCTATTGACGAGGAAGAGGAAACGGAAGAAGTTCGGCTTGTGGGCGACTCCATGGTCCGTGGCCAATTAACCGAGTTCTGCGCCAGAGAACCCAGGACCAGAAAGCGATTCTGTATCCCAGGTGGCGACGTGGACGACATTCTTGCGGCTGTGGAAGAGGTTTCCAGGCTCGCCCCCGCAAGCACTACGTATATACGTCATCAACGTTGGATCTAACGATGTCCAACGGATGCGGTCAGAGGAACTACTTTGCAAGTACCGGCGGCTGATCAGGTCCTTCAAGGAAAAATCTAATAGAATCTTAATTTCAGGAATTGTTCCCCAGATTGATGTAGGAAACCGATTCTACAACATAGCTACCAGTACAAATCGCCGACTAGCCAAACTCTGCAGGGAGGAAGACATCGGCTTTGCCGACACGTGGGATCATTTTTACTATGATAAATCTTTGTTTTCAGGAGATGGTGTACATCTCAATGAAGTAGGAGCTGCACGTCTTGGTCGTCTGCTGAACGATGCAGTCAAGGATTTCCGTTCAAAAAACGGGGTCAACCGGGGGTATCCAGACAGGGTAGTGTAAGTCCAATATGAACTGAAAATTCAGACAATGCACAATCAGTAACATCCAACTCTAATACTCTTAAGGTGTTTTATGTAAATGCTTGTAGCATACGCAATAAATTTTCAGATCTAGAGGAAATCGTGTTTACAGAACATTATGATATAATCGGCATTACAGAATCTTGGTTAAATACGGAAGACAGAGACGTTTTAGCCGAATATACGCTTCCTGGTTATACAATGTTTGAGGAAAGTCGGATCAATAGAAATAAAGGAAAGTCTTAATCCCGTCTTAATGTCTAAACCTCAAATTGCGAATATAGACATATCTTACGTACTATTAAATAATAAACGAGGAACTAAAATAACACTAGCTTTATTATACTGACCCCCAGCTCAATCAGTGCAAACTGACAGTGAAATTTATGAACAAATTGCAGAAATAACAACCATACAAGATATCGAGATTCTTGGCGATTTCAACTTACCCGTGACTAAATGGGGCTATATTCATACTTCACACTCTGGACACGACCTCTATGCTAACTTGCAAGAGAGTTCACTTTTTCAATTTGTACAATCTCCGACCCGTGGTAATAATGTGCTTGACCTTGTACTCGCAACAAAAGAAGAATTAATAGAGAATTTGAATGTTGGTGATGAATTCAGTAACAACGACCATCGTACGATAACTTTCACTTTAAAGTTTACTAGTAACAAATCAAATAGCAGCATTGAGAAAGTCCCTAATTTCAAGAAAGCAAATTTTCATAAACTTAAATCAAAGCTTAAAGAAACTGACTGGAGCTTTCTGACTAACAATAACGACATAAATACATCTTGGGAGTGTTTCACAACCACTTACCTTAAGGCAGTGCAAGACTGCATACCATCGAAAATACGGCATCCAGGCCATAATGATAAGCCCAAATGGTGGAATAAAGATATTTCAGACTGCATGCTAAAAAATTTGCTAATGATAGATTAAAATCCTCACAAAATGACGAAGAACGGGTGAAATTTGTAGAGCTATGACGCAAAACCAAAAAGTTAATTAAGCAAAGTAAAAAGACCCTGGAGTTACATGTTGCGAATCAAAGTAAAACAAACCCGAAAGAATTCTATAGTTATATCAGAAAGAAAAAAGTAGTTACTTCAACTGTTGGCCCATTAGTCGATGAAAATGGAGAATACACCAAAGACGAAGTAAACATGAGTAATGCCCTCAATACCTTTTTTGCATCAGTTTTTACAACCGAAGACCTCAGTGATATCCCTACACCATCGCCGATTCAGATTGATAATTCAGATGTTCTAAGCAATATCACCGTTACAGAGAGAGAAGTATTGAATTGTTTAGATAAACTCAAGGTAAATAAAACGCCTGGACCTGATACAATCTCGCCTAGAGTTCTAAAGGAAGCTAAGGATGAGCTCTCCAAACCACTGACATTGCTATTCAATGAATCCTTGCAGTCTGGGACTATGCCTGATCAGTGGAAGCTAGCCAACGTAACACCGATATTCAAAAAAGGCAGCAAATCCCTACCCAGTAACTATCGTCCAATTAGCTTAACCTCAATTGTATGTAAAAATGCTAGAAACGGTCATAAGAGACAGACTCGTAAATCACTCAGAGGCAAATAACTTACTTAAAGATTCTCAACACGGCTTTCGTAAAAAGCGTTCCTGTTTAACAAACCTCTTAGACTTCTTCCACGATATCCTCAACCTCTACGATGAGAGTAAAGCTGTAGATATTATATACCTTGATTTTCAAAAGGCCTTTGACAAAGTTCCCCACAAACGTTTACTGCTAAAACTAAAAGCGCATGGAATACAAGACGGTGTGTTGAAATGGATAGAAAATTGGCTCAGCGACAGAAAGCAAAGAGTAGTCATAAACGGTAAGGCATCTAAATGGACCAATGTAAGTAGCGGGGTACCCCAGGGATCGGTACTAGGACCAATTATCTTTCTAATTTACATCAACGACATAGATGAGGGTCTCACCTGTACACCTG
>CM064533.1:10834633-10836426 GCA_032716605.1 Paralithodes platypus | reverse complement strand
TGGCCTTTCCTGATCAACATGCATCCCACAGAGATAGCAGTCAGTGTGAAAGAGAATTTTTTAGTATCACATCGCAGTTTGTGTGAGGTAGGACCAGTTTCATCGACATGTTGGCGTTTACCGATCTGCTCATATCGTCTGCTGTTTGTGTGACTTTTGCGACATGATGTGTGGACATATTGCTTTCCATTTTCATCAAATTTATATATTGGGATGGGGTTCGTTGGATATAGTTCATTGTGTCTATGGGTGAATTTTTTAATGGAAGTGAGGCCTTTGCGTCCAACGCTGGAATATTCATCGTTCTTAAATGAAATAGTGTCTCTACAAATTAAACACGCCGCATCTGTCTTGGGGGATGCCATCACAATCTCAGATCTGGAAATAAAAGAAAAAAGTATTACTAAATGCGTTGCATACACGTATATACATTTCTCAATCGTACTGGTGTAATAGTCACACAGATATGTTAAGAGGATCATATAATTTTCACATTTTCCTTCAATATTATACCAAAAATGACGTTGATTTTGACGTTTGAGCATGAATGCCACCTTATATGACCTTGAAAATATTTCCAAGTGAAAGAGCACCTCAAAATTAGTAGGATTAGACACTTTATTTGTGTTTCTATGTTGATTTTCAGCAAAGTTATGCCTATTTCAATATTTTACCTTCGACGGCGGCGGGCATCTAGGATTTTCAGTGAAAACGAGTATTTGCCATGGGTGGATTCGAGTGGACTTTTTTGTGTGGTTAGAGATACCTCCAAAGAACCCATTTCAAGCGAAATTGCTTTGTTAACATTTCTGTCCAACCTCGGCACTTTTTTGGTGCTTATTTCCTGAAAAAGAGAGTGGTGATGAGAGTAGTGAAGGAAAGTAAGAGAAGAGCAGATGAGGAATTTGGAAGGAATCTAAGTGTAAAATGGAGGGAGTGTAATAAACTGTTCTGGAAAGAGGTCAAGAAAGTTAGGGAGGGTAGCAAGGGAAGTAGTAAGGGTGTGTACGAGAAGAATAGGCGAGTGTTAGGCGAGAAGCAAGAGAGAATCAAGAGATGGTGGGAGCACTTTAACGAATTGTTTGAACATAAGGTATGAAACGCCAACAAACATAGTTGGATGGGGTATGGGAGGGAGAAGAAGAGAAGTAGTGGAGGAGGAGGTGGGGATCAGGAGGTCAGAAGTGTGTGAAGCCTTGAAAAGAGTAAAGATAGGGAAAGCATCAGGAATAGATGGAGTGTGTGGGGAAATCCTGAGGTATGGTAGCGAGATGGTGATCGAATGGGTATGGACAATGTGCAAACTAGCATGCGAGAAAGGAAGTGCACCTGATGACTGGAAGACAGGCATAATAGTCCCCCTGTATAAGGATAAAGGGGAAAGAGCAGTGTGTGGTAATCACTGGGGGTTATGTCTTCTAAGCGTAGTAGGGAAGATGTACAGTAGGATAGTGATTGAACGAGTGGGAGCGAGAACAGAAAAATGGATAGGTGACGAGCAGGGCGGGATTACGAAGCGAAGAGGATGTGTGAAGACCAGATTTTTGCCTTGAAATGTGTTGTGGAGAAATATTTGGAGAAGGAACTAAAGTTGTATTCTGCCTTTATGGACTTGGAGATGGTCTATGACAGAGTTGATAGAGAAGGTCTGTGGAAAGTACTTAGAATATACGGAGTAGATGGCAAGTTGCTGAAAGTAGTGAAGAGCATATGTGAGCTTGCAAAGGTATCGGTACGTGTGTAAATCAGCAGAGCAAGTTCTTTTATCTGAATATTAAAGCAAGGGTCCCCAT
>CM064533.1:10787133-10829633 GCA_032716605.1 Paralithodes platypus | reverse complement strand
TCGTTCGTGGCCACCCCTTCGGGGATCACGGCGTCAGGCAATAGATAGATAGATAGATAGATCTGTATCTATCTGTCCATCACCCCTTCACAGTCTTGGCCCCACGCGTTCAGTCTACCCAAACGCGCAAACGGGATAGCTCTACTGAACGTGATCGCCTCTGATTCGACGAATCAAGTTTGTGATTGTTTGCAATCAGACGGCGATCACGCTAACACTCCCTGGAGGTGACTAGCGAAGCTATCATAACAGTAGGCCTAAATCTCTCCTCTACATTATATTATCATAATTAAGCTTAATTAGCCTCCCTCCATGTTATTTATGTGTCGCAATCTCAATTATAAGGTGGCACACCTATAAAAATCATCGTTATCGTGACCATTTTGCTATATATAACATAAAACGAGCAGCTTGGAGCGGAAGTCTCACAGCTACTTCGTCAGGCCTTCAGTGCGGTAAGCGTAGCCTAGTTGGTAACGACTTCGCTTTTAAATCCGTAAGCCTACTCGCAAGGGTTCGAGGCTCGATGATCTAATGTGTGTTTTTTTTTGGCAGTTATTATTTAATTTGTATCGTTATATATTGGTAATGTTACTATGCCAATGATGTATTGTAAAGGGTTATAACTTGCTGTACAGGTTTTTGGGCGTTTGTCTATATTATTGATTGATTATAATGTGTTTTATGCGGTTTGTTATTCTTTGTTATTGTTAAATATCGGTAATGTTACAGTTGTTACTGTGCCAATTGAATGATAGCCTATATTTTAACGGGTTATAGTCTAGCTTGATGTACAGGTTTCTCGGCGCTTGGCTATTATTGATCGATTACTCTATTTACATTTCTTAAAAAACAATTTCAGAGGCATAATTGCATCGAAGTATGATAGGTCAGTTAAGCTATGTTTAGTAAGGTAGCCTATCCACGCTATAGTTAAATTTTCAAAGGTAATCTAATGGTTAAAAAATAATATTTACGAACCTTCCACAAATATAGGCTTGCAAATAGCCTATATACACATAGATCGTCAGGAAAAGAAAGTATGCCTATACATACATCGCCAGGAAGAGATAATATATAGGCTACTATTTAATTCAGCCTGGCTACATAGCCAATATATATAAAACTATAGAATTTAGCCTATTCATAGTCCTACATCGCCAGGAAAAGAACATCTACTTTTTATTTCCCAATAGACTAACGGAGAATTGTTTGAAAATTACACGGGGAATAAAGAGCTACCATTGCCAGATAAGAACCGTAATAACTTTGTCAACATTTCTTATAAGATTATAAGATATAATAGCCTGATGGTAGCCTAGCCTACCGTCTGTCTTGAGCTTGAACAAGGCTGCCGACTGTAGCTGACAGAGTGACTACCTTAGCCAATAGTCTATATTGATGTATAATAATATCCAATATTAAAATGTATTGATTTGACAAAACCATTTGACTTTGATTGAAATTAATAGACCGAAGAAGCACTGTAACAGGCCTAAAACCTTCGCAGACATCGCCAACAAGATTTGAATTTCGTGCTTATAGCCACTGACCAATCAGCGGCGAGAATCAATGTTTGCCTATCAATGTCGTTCAGTCTGCGCGATCATAAACAGGATTGCTCAAACAGAAACAGGATTGCCTGATAGGGTAGACTGAACGCGCTCTAGGTCCTAAATCTCACCTCTACATTATATTATCATAATTAAGCTTAATTAGCCTCCCTCCAAGTTATTTATGTGTCGCAATCTCAATTATACAGTAAGGTGGCACACCTATTAAAATCATAGTTATCGTGACCATTTTGCTATATATCACATAAAACAAGTAGCTTGGAGCGCAAGTCTCACAGCTACTTCGTCAGCCCTTCAGTGCGGTAAGCGTAGCCTAGTTGGTAACGACTTCGCTTTTAAATCCGTAAGCCTACTCGCAAGGGTTCGAGGCTCGATGAGCTAATGTTTTTTTTTTTTTGCAGTTATTTAATTGTTATCGTTATATATTGGTAATGTTACTATGCCAATGATGTATTGTAATGGGTTATAACTTGCTGTACAGGTTTTTGAGCGTTTGTCTGTATTATTGATTGATTATTATGTTTTTTATGCGTGTTGTATTTCATTGTTATAGTTACTGTATATATCGGTAATGTTACAGTTGTTACTGTGCCAATTGAATGATAGCCTACATTTTAACGGGTTATAGCCTAGCTTGCTGTACAGGTTTTTCGGCGCTTGTCTATAATTGATCGACTACCGGTACTCTATTTACATTTCTTAAAAAACATTTCTGAGGCATAATTGCATCGAAGTATGATAGGTCAGTTAAGCTATGTTTAGTAAGGTAGCCTATCCACGCTATAGTTAAATTTTCAAAGGTAATCTAATGGTTAAAAAATAATATTTATGAACCTTCCACAAATATAGGCTTGCAAATAGCCTATATACACATAGATCGTCAGGAAAAGAAAATATGCCTATACATACATTGCCAGGAAGAGATAATATATATAGGCTACTATTTAATTCAGCCTGGCTACATAGCCAGGGAAAGAACAATATATATAAACTATAGAATTTAGCCTATTCATAGTCCTACATCGCCAGGAAAAGAACATCTACATTTTATTTACCCAATAGACTAACGGAGAATTGTTTGAAAATTACACGGGGAATAAATAGCTACCTTTGCCAGATAAGAACCGTAATAACTTTGTCAACATTTCCTTATAAGATTATAAGATATAAGAGCCTGATGGTAGCATAGCCTACCGTCTGTCTTGAGCTTGAACAAGGCTGCTGACTGTAGCTGACAGTGTGACTACCATAGCCAATAGTCTATATTGATGGATAATAATATCCAATATTAAAATGTATTGATTTGACAAAACCATTTGACTTTGATTGAAATTAATAGACCGAAGAAGCACTGTAACAGGCCTAAAACCTTCGCAGATATCGCCAACAAGATTTGAATTTCGTGCTCATAGCCACTGACCAATCAGCGACGAGAATCAATGTTTGCCTATCAATGTCGTTCAGTCTGCGCGATCATAAACAGGATTGCTCAAACAGAAACTGGATTGCCTGATAGGGTAGACTGAACGCGCTCGCTAGCACTGAGTGTCTCCATCCCTCCTACTCTGTTATTCTCCAACATCTTCCAATTTTTCCCGTCTGCTCTAGCTCCCCACTCCCACTCTCTCTCTCTCTCTCTCTCTCTCTCTCTCTCTCTCTCTCTCTCTCTCTCTCTCTCGACGTCTTAAAGCAAGCATTTTTAATATATTGTGCTAGATGTGAATATATTTTTGATAATATCTACAGATTGTTATTTTGAAAAATGTGTCATTTCACTTTGTAGTGTTTCACGTAAATGAATATTTATAAATGAACTCGCTCATAGTTACTCCCGCCAGCAAAGTTGGCCGGAGGTTATATTTTCACCTGCGTTTGTTTATTTGTTTGTCTGTATGTCTGTCTGTCTGTCTGTCTGTCTGTAAACAAGATATCTCACAAACTTATTAACCGATTTGCACTAAAGTTGGTGAGCAGATACGTTATGCGCCAAGGAGGAAGTGATTCAATTTAGGAGATCTGGAGATTTTCACCAAATTTGGTGGGCAGATGGGATATGTGCCTAAGAAAAGTGATGCATTTTAGGTGGCAATCCGATGTTTACGAAATTTAGTGGGCAGTTATTCAACATGGAAGAAATTATTCAATTTAGGAGGCAATCCGCGGCATGGAACCCATATACAGAGGACACTTTAGGTCTATGATATTAAAGGGGGACGGGCGTATTTATTTCCTCTTTATATATCGTTTTATCATTTGTTTATTAGTTTCCTCCCTAGACCTCCATGGAGCTTTAAAAAAACACCCCCTAATACCCTCCTTCAAGATAAATTTGTACATTTTTGGATAGAAATATTTCCCGGCCGATAGCCGGTTCCTTTTACATTACAGTCGACACCTAAATGACACGAAAAGTGTTAACATTGACACAGAAATGAGGCTAAAGGTCTCTAGATCACCAAACTAATGGGCCAAGCGTCTTGAAATCTAAAAACTAATGGGGCTAAACATGAGGAAGAAGGAGGACCAGAAATACAACCCTTCTCCCCATAATTATAAGGAACCAGCCAGTGTAGGCGGAGGTATGCGCTCTACCAAGTACCCTTCTACTTTTATATTGGGAACGCGTTTTGGTATTGTAAAGTGCACTGAAACATGTGACAAAATTCAAATTAACTCACACACACTCTCTCTCTCTCCCCCTCTCTTTCTCTCTCTCTCTCTCTCTCTCTCTCTCGCTCTCTCTCTCTCTCTCTCTCTCTCTCTCTCTCTCTCTCTCTCTCCTTTCTTTCTTCGGCTTCCTCTTAATTACTTCTTTCCGGCTTCCTTCAACATTTTCCAGGAGGGCTCTTAAATAGTATTACCGGTATATATATATATATATACTATATACATCGTTTCATTTTGTTCTTCAAGGGTGTGAGTTTTTTCTTCTGGACCCCCTTCTCCCTCATTTTCAGCCCCATTACTTGTGAGATTATAAGACGCTTGTCCCATTAGTTTGCGTATTTTAAGATCTTTCGCCCCATTTTTTTTGTCGTTTTTCAGACCTTTCGTAGCATTAAATGCGGATTTATTTTCCTGGCGAACGATAGCAAGATTGCAACTCATTAGGAATTGAACTTCGGCCAAGGCATTTTATATCCGAAACAAAAATGCATAACATTTTCTCGAATGGGAGTCTTAAGGGATATTTAGTTTAAGCCTAATAACAATACATAAGTAAACAAATAAATATATAGAATCTACCAATAATATTTTGATCATAGGTTTTATGTTTCATCTTTATTTTCAGCATAATAATTATAAGTATTTTGTTTTTGTTTACTATCATTATTATTATTATTATTATTATTATTATTATTATTATTATTATTATTATTATTATTTGTTTGATTTTGTTTTTGCGTGCCTTTTCAATTTCTGTATTTGAGTTTTTTGTTTGCATTTTTCCTTACGTAGGTTCATTTTTATATTATCTGTTCTTCATTTTCAGAATTCTGTGTTTGATGCGTTTGTTCTCTTCATCTCCATCATCATCATATATTTATTTTGTGAAGAAACTTTGGTAAGAACTTCAAATGGTAAGGTGTTAGTTAGTTTGGGCACCTATAATTATTGTTCTTCTTCTTCATCATATAGTTATTCAGTTAAGGGGGGTCACCGGCTTTTTTTTTTTATCTTTCTCTCATTTTCTCTCTTTCCCTGGCTTGAATCCATTCGGCCCCATTCAGCCAACTGTTTTAAGACGTTTATCTCCATCTAGGTGTTGATTTCTTCCTGGCGAGCGATAGCGAGCCAGCATTGTATGGAGAAATCCGGCTTCGCCGGAGAAATTTTTCTATCGAAAAAGTACAAATCTAGCTTGCTGTCAAAACAAAAATATATATATATATGCTGGCTCGCTACCGCTCGCCAGGATAATATTGACACCTGGATGCGGGTAAATGTCTTAAAACACTAGCCTGAATGGGGCCGAATGGATACAAGCCAAAGAGAGAGGGAGAGAAAAAAAAATGCTAGGTGGGCTCCCTTAAGAAACCTAGGAAAGAGTTATTACTATTTATTATAGGGTGTGAGTTTGTATAGTCTAGTCAGTCTAAGTAGGTCACCAATCGTGAACTGTAACCTCTGCAGTTACAAATAGGCTGGAGCAAATGGTCTGTAAAATGTCCTAATCCCTGACTAAATTTTTCTATATGTAAACAAATATTATCTCGTTTACTTTAGTTGTTTTATATATACATGTATATATATATATATATATATATATAGTATATAATTATGTTATTGGTCTAGATTTCTGGCCTTGCGAGTTTCAGGCCATAATGAAGTTGGAACCGTAAACATCGATATAGAACAGAAATTCAATAATATAATTATGATGGATTGAAAGTAAGATGAAATTAGTTTTATGTATTTATTAATATTTTACAATCGCATTTTAGTAGTTAATTCTGCTAAATATCGATGTCTATATCTCTAACATTCTGATAGCCTGAGACTAGCAGGGGGCCAGTTGCAAAGTCATTTTAGTAGTTAATTCTGCTAAATATCGATGTCTATATCTCTAACATTCTGCTAAATATCGATGTCTATATCTCTAACATTCTGCTAAATATCGATGTCTATATCTCTAACATTCTGCTAAATATCGATGTCTATATCTCTAACATTCTGCTAAATATCGATGTCTATATCTCTAACATTCTGCTAGCCTGAGACTAGCAAGGGGCCAATTACAAAGTCAGGGATATATATAAAAGTAGGGATACAACTTATATCTGGAGCCTGGCATCCCATTTTCTTTGATGGTTTGCCGTGTAGTTATGTTTTTCAGTTAGAGGGACACTTAGATACTGGTATAATAATTATATATATATATTTATATATTTAGTGATTTAAAGATAAATGAGCTGTAACTATATGGTATATGATGATAATACCTTGGGATTGTTTAATTATATATATACCGGTATATATATATATATATATATATATATAATATATATAATATATATATATATACATACATACATATACATACATATGGTTTTGAAATGTATATGAAGGAGACAAAAGGCAGGTTGCCTGTAACGAGTGTTCAAAGCAAAAGAGTGACAGAGACAAATTCAAGGGACGTTAGGGTCAAAATACCTGGACACATGAAGTTTAAAGCAGTTTAAGTTATAGAATGAAGGAAAGATTGATTGAGGGAGAGAGTTCCAGAGTTCACTTGTTTAGTAGAAGAAATACTGGGAAACTTTGATAATCCTTACGACTTTAACTGTTTGACTGTGTGGAATGGCACTGTGTGGAATGGCGGGTGCCTCGTATTGACTGTGTGGAATGGCGGGTGCCTCGTATTGACTGTGTGGAATGGCGGGTGCCTCGTATTGACTGTGTGGAATGGCGGGTGCCTCGTATTGACTGTGTGGAATGGTGCGTCTGTGTGGAATGGCGGGTGCCTCGTATTGACTGTGTGGAATGGCGGGTGCCTCGTATTGACTGTGTGGAATGGCGGGTGCCTCGTATTGACTGTGTGGAATGGCGGGTGCCTCGTATTGACTGTGTGGAATGGCGGGTGCCTCGTATTGACTGTGTGGAATGGCGGGTGCCTCGTATTGACTGTGTGGAATGGCGGGTGCCTCGTATTGACTGTGTGGAATGGCGGGTGCCTCGTATTGACTGTGTGGAATGGCGGGTGCCTCGTATTGACTGTGGAATGGCGGGTGCCTCGTATTGACTGTGTGGAATGGCGGGTGCCTCGTATTGACTGTGTGGAATGGCGGGTGCCTCGTATTGACTGTGTGGAATGGCGGGTGCCTCGTATTGACTGTGTGGAATGGCGGGTGCCTCGTATTGACTGTGGAATGGCGGGTGCCTCGTATTGACTGTGTGGAATGGCGGGTGCCTCGTATTGACTGTGTGGAATGGCGGGTGCCTCGTATTGACTGTGTGGAATGGCGGGTGCCTCGTATTGACTGTGTGGAATGGCGGGTGCCTCGTATTGACTGTGTGGAATGGCGGGTGCCTCGTATTGACTGTGTGGAATGGCGGGTGCCTCGTATTGACTGTGTGGAATGGCGGGTGCCTCGTATTGACTGTGTGGAATGGCGGGTGCCTCGTATTGACTGTGTGGAATGGCGGGTGCCTCGTATTGACTGTGTGGAATGGCGGGTGCCTCGTATTCGCCGCAAAGGGAGGGGGCATTCAGTTAGAGAGCTCTGAAGAACACTGATTGTTGTAGTAGCGATATATATAAATATATATATATATATATATATATATATATATATATATATATATATATATATATATATATATATATATATATATGTATATATCCGTATTAACCCTCTGAGGTTCATGACTCGTTTTGACAGTATAATTTGACGATTTTAATCTGCTTTGGAAGACATTTTTGGAGCTAAATGGTTAATTGAAATACCATTTACCTCTACGATTCCTACAGACCCTTCCTAAATAGCATACAATCGTCTAATGATAGCCAGAATATACTGTCACAATGCGTCATAATCCTCAAGGGTTTACTGACATGATTCCACCTAGTTTTGGCTTTGTGTTTGTTTTTTTGTTTTTTCACATAATTCTTCTCTTTGTCTTACTATTCACTTATTCTGTTCTCCTGCTTTCTTCAACATTTCCCTAGAAGTTTCTCAGATTATTATATTTGTTCATTTTATTTTGCTTTTCACCAATAGTTTTTCTTCTTATTAGCGTAATTTTCGGAATGTTGTGTACGTCCTACCTCTTTTTCTTTGTTTTCGTCTTCATAATTTTTTTCTTCGTCTGTTCCATCATCATATATTCGCCTGAGTAAATCAAGGTAGGCTAAGTTTTAATTATAAGCTGCTGGTGCTGACAGCTGGGAATAGATTGTCTCGTATATTTCCTCGTGTTTATATTTCTTTTTCTCCGTAATGTTCATTCTTTCCTCTCTTTTACTGGTTGTTATCTTCTTATTTTGCTTCCTTTATCTATTTCTTTGGTTCACTTCTTTTTTTTTTTGCTATTTTTTCTGTATTTCAATGTTTGCTTTTTTCTTCTTTTCTTTTTGATTATATACATGTTTTATTTCTTTTCTGTTTCTATTTTTTCTATTGCATGTTATTCTTTTCTTTCATTCATCATCATCATCCCCCCTTTCTTTTTTATTGCAGATTGTTCCTATTTTATTCTGCCTAATAATAATAATAATAATTATTATTATTATTATTTTATATATTTGATACACCCACAAGAAGAATTGCAGCCGTACAGACCACCACTACCACCAAGCCACAAAGACCTAAAAATCACAGGGAGAGAGTACCTGTGCGCCCTTTATACACACAGATGCCCCCACGTGGGCATACTTTCAATATCAATGCTGCCGGAAACTGCCTTGACAATTACAACACCAGATCGCGCCCTTCTAGCCCGAACAGAGTGATGACCAGCATACGCAGAATTAGGACAGACTATGTCATTCATCCTCCTGGGAGAAGTAATTCTGCTAGTTTCGATACTAGCACCTACTGTACAGGTCTGAAGACTGGAACACCAAGTATGAGAATAGCTCTTCAGGTCTAAAGACTGAATATACCAAGTGCTCTGGTCAACCTGCTAGGTTCCATACTATCAAGTCAGGTCGTGAGACTGATTCGTTGTGTACGATACCAACACAAGTACAAGTTGACGTAATCGTGAGGCTCAATGCTCACTCTCTAGGTCATCTACTGGAGCCGCGTAAGCAGAGACTCACCTCTACTCTTTCACTTGCATGTGGTACCGTACGAAACCTTGCACAGCTAGTGGTCCGAGACCTAGCCTCCACGAAGAGAAGAGAGCATCAGCAAGTTATACCTTAGGAAGTCCAGACCTAACCAGATGCCCAAGACAGACGACTGTCATAACAAGAGCCCTGCACGTCAAGTTCATGAAAGTTCAATAAATCCTCCTCTTACTCTAGAGAAATCGCTAAATTAAATAGTAATGTGTCTCTAGTTATGTTAGAATCCCTTCTTGATAACCAGTGTATTACCTTTCAGGTAAACAAATCACATATTGTATCCTTGATATTTCCCTATTTATAATATCCTGAAACTTACAATTGGGTACTCACGCATCAACATAATCAGGGATATTATATAGCAGAAATATAATTTCAAAGACACCCAACAACCGGTCGCGCATACTTTTCGCTTAGTGATTTTCAGTAGTTAATTATTCATCTCATATATAATGTAAGGGGAAAGAGGAGTGTTTGGTAACCACCGAGGAATATGTCTTCTAAGTGTAGTAGGGAAGGTATACAGTAGGGTAGTGATTGAGAGAGTGAGAGTGAGAACGGAGAAATGGATAGGCGACGAGCAGGGAGGTTTTAGGAAGGGAAGAGGATGTGTAGATCAGATTTTTACCCTGAATTGTGTTGTGGAGAAATATCTGGAGAAGAAACAAAGGTGTATGTTGCCTTTATGGACTTGGAGAAGGCCTATGACAGAGTGGATAGAGAAGGTTTGTGGAAAGTACGTAGAATATACGGAGTAGAGGGCAAGTTGCTGAAAGCAGTGAAGAGCATGTATGAGGGTGCAAAGGCGGCAGTACGTGTGGAGAGTGAGTAGAGCGAGTTCTTTGACCTGAATGTTGGTTTGAAACAGGGGTGTGTGATGTCCCCGTGGTTGTTTACTGTATATGGATGGAGTCATGAAAGAAATACTATCAAGAGCAGTGGATGTTGGTGTATCGCTGAAAAGGGAGGGAATTGAGTGGAAGCTACCTATACTGCTGTTTGCGGATGATACAGTTCTGATGAGTGATAATGAATGGGAGTTGCAGAGTCTGGTAAATAAGTTTGGAACAGTGTGCGAAAAACGGAATTTGAAGGTAAATGCAGGGAAGAGCAAGGTTATGGTCTTCGAAAGGGGTGAAGTCACAGAATGCGAGGTCAAGCTGAACGGTCAGGCTATGGAGATCGTCAACTCTTTTAAGTATCTGGGCAGTGTGTTGAGTAAAGATGGGACTATGGATGAGGAAGTGCGGGAGAGGGTTGTAGGAACGCTAAAAGCAGTAACAAGAAATAGGGTGGTCAGTATGGAAGTGAAGAAGTCCTTGCATGACAGTGTGGTAATCCCGACACTGACTTACGGAAGCGAAGCATGGACGTTGGTTGAGAGACTCAGACCAAGAGTGAGAGCAGTGGAAATGAATTACTTAAGGAGTGCGTGCAGAGTTACATGGAGGGATAGACAGACTAATGAGGAAGTAAGAAGGAGGTGTGGTGTGGAGGTAGATGTGCTGGAAAGTGTGAAAAGGAACAACTTGAGATGGTTCGGCCATATGGAACGTATGGAAAGCGAGAGAATGACTAAGAGGGTGTACGAGAGCGAGGTGGAGGGACAGAGAGGGAGAGGTAGACCGAATGAGAGGTGGAAGGATGGAGTGAGGAAGTACATGAACGAAGGCGGTGCTGGTTGGGGGGAGGGGCGTCGACTAACTGGGGACACAGGTGCATGGGGGGTGGTTCGTTCGTGGCCACCCCTTCGGGGATCGCGGCGTCAGGCAATAGATAGATAGATAGATATATAATGTAGCATGTCTGGCTGCTGATCGAAGGGTCGGCAGTTCGAGCCCAGGCCGTACCATTGGTAGATGTCAAGAGTTTAGTCTGTTCAGTCTAGCGATTTGTGGCAAATGTCCAATTAAGTTTCTGTAACAAAGGCAAGCCCTAGCCCTGTCAGTCAAGAGAGTGCACGGCGTTAAAAACTACATCTGCATCATAATTATATAAAGTGAATAAACTATAGTCGACCGATTAGAGAAAACGTTACTTTGTGACAATCATATAGACTGACTTCGCCAAGTTCAAGTCTTATAATTTAATTACTAAAAACACCAAATTCACTTTTTCCATTTGTACAAACCTAATCTATATATTCCAACTTAAATAACACAGAAGTTTGATTTGATCTAAGAACCACCAACAGTAAATTATTACATAATTAATGGGGGATGGTTCACTTTTTGGTCGATTTTTTCATGTATTAATTATTATTCTAGTTTCCTCCATAGACCTTCATCAAACTTTAAACAAAAATCCATTAGATCCCCCTTGTAGGTTAATTTGTACATTTTTCGGTAGAAAACTATTCCGGCCGAAGGCCGGTTGTTTAAAAATTACAGGCTCACTATCGTTCGCCATGGAAAATATCGACACCTAAATTGCACGAAAGGTCTTAATATTGATAAAGAAATGGGTCGGAAAGTCTTAAAATCGACAAGCTAATGGGGCAAACCTCTAAACATCTGAAAACTAATGGGGCTAAACATGAGGGAGAAGGGGGTCTAGAGGAACGCCCCATCTCCCCTTAAATCACGCACATGTTCCCTTTGTATTTAGAGCCTGCATGTCTTCTACCACTAACTCAAATAAAGTCATTCTATATTTATAATTATGAATTATGTCATTTTATGTGTTGTGTATTATTCCTGAAATTATTGTGTGAACCTTTTATATAATTAATCGTGATCGTGTACTCAACCTTTAACTGTGTTGGTGGTGTAATTGTTTAGATGTTTATGTTCTGGGTGTGGTGTCCAGAGTTTGAATCCCGGGAGGACCATATGCTTTCATTAGTTTATTCAAGTGCATAGGGGTTTGTAGTTGAGAATTATTTTTATTTCTATTATTATTATTATTATTATTATTATTATTATTATTGTTAGTAGTAGTACTGGTAGTAGTAGTAGTATATTTAGTATTATTATTATTAATACTATTTTGGTCTACACCCTCCGCATCATGGTCATATATTAATTTAGTAAATACATTAGGGTAATAAAGTGTTGACTTATATGGGGCTGGGGTTGACAGCTTAGCTCAGTTTGTCACATTTAATTAACGCCTACCTTATTAAGGGGGCTCACCTCGTTTTGTTTTCTCTCTCCCTCTCTCTCTCTCTCTGGGTTGTATCCATTCAGCCTACTATTTTAAGACTTTTATCTCCATCCAGGTCTCCATTTTTTCCTAGCAAGCGGTAGCGAGCCAGCATATTTTATATAATGTTCTTGTCAGCAGGCTAAAATTGTAAATGTTTCGATAGAAAAATTTCTCTGGCGAATCTGGATTTCTCCATACAATGCTGGCTCGCTATCGCTCGCCAGGAATAAATCGACACCTGGATGGGGATAAATGTCTTAAAACAGTAGGCTGAATGGGCCAGAATGGATACAAGCCAGAGAAAGAGAGAAAAGGAGAGAAAAAGCAAGTGACCCCCTTAATTATCCTATGTCATATCTTTAAAGTCTACCATAATATTCGAAAATGAAGTCCTATGGATGGTCGAATACTCGTTGTGTTTGCTGTTGTTGTTTTTCTTGTTATTATTCTTGTTGTTATTGTTGTTCGTGCTCATGTCCTTGAGTTGTTTGTTATTCTTATCACTGTTCTGGGGGGGGGGGGGGTCAGAGATCGGTGTTGGGGGTAAGACCTAAATAATATGTAGCCGTATTTATTGAGGTCGCTGATCTGTCATTTGGCAGCATGCCGACATACTGTATATGACCCACCGAATGTCCTGTGCCACTTTGGCATGCCGACATACTGTATATGACCCACCGAATGTTCTGTGCCACTTTGGATATTTGGCATGCCGACATACTGTATATGACCCACCGAATGTCCTGTGCCACTTTGGATATTTGGCATGCCGACATACTGTATATGACCCACCGAATGTCCTGTGCCACTTTGGAGATTAAAGGGGGAAGGGTTTATTTGATTTAGTGATCGACCAAATTATATATTTGTATATTTATATTTTTATTTTTTTCCTGCTACACGTCCATCAAGCTTAAAAGAAATTACCCCCTAGACCATTTTATTTTATATCAAAGAAAGTCTTAACCCGACCCCTTTGAGTCCTAGGGGTAGATTATAAACTGAAGAAAGTTGTCTAATGGTAACCGGATTATGGTAATAACTTGGTCGTTGTGCTGAAGGGGTTAGTTTGTTATTCACGTCTTCTGGGTTAATAATCCAATAGGGTTGATAGCCTCTGAAGTCCTATTTTAACTAACTAAATAAATGAACTCACCATATATATATTTAATAAAGGCAACATAATTATCTCTCTTCTTCTTCTTCTGTATCCTCATCATCAACATATATTGATTTAATGAAGACAACAGCATCATAATCATTTTCTTTTTATATATCTTCCTCACCATCATCGTAAAATAATTTAGTGAAAACATCATCATAATTATGTTCTGCGATATCCTCCTCTTTATTGGAGCCGCGGCGGTCGAGTGGAGAGCACGCTCATTTGTGAATCTGTCTGACCAGGATTCCATCCCAGCAAAGGCGGACATTTATTGGGCGTGGTAGAACGTCCTAGCGTGTTTCACATGCTCGCACTCAGTCGGGGGACACCTTGACGACGTATACAGACTAATAACACGCATAACAAAGCCACTCCAACAGCTTCCTTTCTCTCCAACACCCCTTCTCCCCTCCCAACACTTCAGAAAATAGGAAACTAGACAGTAGCTACGTTGTGCTGTTAATAAGGCTTATCCCTCAATGCCTTCACCTGACCTGACTAGATATTGATTTAGTGAAGACAGGCGTCAGGGTCAGGCGTTATGGTCAGGGATGGATCAGTCAGGAGTGGTCAGGGTCAGGCGTTATGGTCAGGGATGGATCAGTCAGGAGTGGTCAGGGTCAGGCGTTATGGTCAGGGATGGATCAGTCAGGAGTGGTCAGGGTCAGGCATTATGGTCAGGGATGGATCAGTCAGGAGTGGTCAGGGTCAGGCATTATGGTCAGGGATGGATCAGTCAGGAGTGCTCAGGGATGGATCAGTCAGGAGTGTCCAGGGTCAGGCGTTATGGTCAGGGATGGATAAGTCAGGAGTGGTCAGGGTCAGGCGTTATGGTCAGGGATGGATCAGTCAGGAGTGGTCAGGGTCAGGCGTTATGGTCAGGGATGGATCAGTCAGGAGTGGTCAGGGTCAGGCGTTATGGTCAGGGATGGATCAGTCAGGCATTATGGTCAGGGATGGATCAGTCAGGAGTGGTCAGGGTCAGGCGTTATGGTCAGGTCAGGGTCAGGCGTTATGGTCAGGGATGGATCAGTCAGGAGTGGTCAGGGTCAGGCATGGATCAGTCAGGAGTGGTCAGGGTCAGGCGTTGTGGTCAGGGAGGGATCAGTCAGGAGTGGTCAGGGTCAGGCGTTATGGTCAGGGATGGATCAGTCAGGAGTGGTCAGGGTCAGGCATTATGGTCAGGGATGGATCAGTCAGGAGTGGTCAGGGTCAGGCGTTATGGTCAGGTCAGGGTCAGGCATTATGGTCAGGGATGGATCAGTCAGGAGTGGTCAGGGTCAGTCAGGAGTGGTCAGGGTCAGGCGTTATGGTCAGGGATGGATCAGTCAGGGTCAGGCGTTATGGTCTTGGATGGATCGGTTAGTCAAGGTCGGGGTCAGTCATAGTCAGGGATGGATCAGTCAGGAGTGGTCAGGGTCAGGCGTTATGTCAGGGATGGATCAGTCAGGAGTGGTCAGGGTCAGGCATTATGGTCAGGGATGGATCAGTCAGGAGTGGTCAGGGTCAGGTGTTATGGTCAGGTCAGGGTCAGGCATTATGGTCAGGGATGGATCAGTCAGGAGTGGTCAGGGTCAGGCATGGATCAGTCAGGAGTGGTCAGGGTCAGGCGTTATGGTCAGGGATGGATCAGTCAGGAGTGGTCAGGGTCAGGCGTTATGGTCAGGGATGGATCAGTCAGGAGTGGTCAGGGTCAGGCGTTATGGTCAGGGATGGATCAGTCAGGAGTGGTCAGGGTCAGGCGTTATGGTCAGGGATGGATCAGTCAGGAGTGGTCAGGGTCAGGCGTTATGGTCAGGGATGGATCAGTCAGGCATTATGGTCAGGGATGGATCAGTCAGGAGTGGTCAGGGTCAGGCGTTATGGTCAGGTCAGGGTCAGGCGTTATGGTCAGGGATGGATCAGTCAGGAGTGGTCAGGGTCAGGCATGGATCAGTCAGGAGTGGTCAGGGTCAGGCGTTGTGGTCAGGGAGGGATCAGTCAGGAGTGGTCAGGGTCAGGCGTTATGGTCAGGGATGGATCAGTCAGGAGTGGTCAGGGTCAGGCGTTATGGATCAGTCAGGAGTGGTCAGGGTCAGGCATTATGGTCAGGGATGGATCAGTCAGGAGTGGTCAGGGTCAGGCGTTATGGTCAGGTCAGGGTCAGGCATTATGGTCAGGGATGGATCAGTCAGGAGTGGTCAGGGTCAGTCAGGAGTGGTCAGGGTCAGGCGTTATGGTCAGGGATGGATCAGTCAGGGTCAGGCGTTATGGTCTTGGATGGATCGGTTAGTCAAGGTCGGGGTCAGTCATAGTCAGGGATGGATCAGTCAGGAGTGGTCAGGGTCAGGCGTTATGTCAGGGATGGATCAGTCAGGAGTGGTCAGGGTCAGGCATTATGGTCAGGGATGGATCAGTCAGGAGTGGTCAGGGTCAGGTGTTATGGTCAGGTCAGGGTCAGGCATTATGGTCAGGGATGGATCAGTCAGGAGTGGTCAGGGTCAGGCATGGATCAGTCAGGAGTGGTCAGGGTCAGGCGTTATGGTCAGGGATGGATCAGTCAGGAGTGGTCAGGGTCAGGCGTTATGGTCAGGGATGGATCAGTCAGGAGTGGTCAGGGTCAGGCGTTATGGTCAGGGATGGATCAGTCAGGAGTGGTCAGGGTCAGGCGTTATGGTCAGGGATGGATCAGTCAGGAGTGGTCAGGGTCAGGCGTTATGGTCAGGGATGGATCAGTCATAGTCAGGGTTAGTCAAGATCGGGGATAGTCATAGTCAGGGTTAGTCAAGGTCGGGGTTAGTCATAGTCAGGGTTAGTCAAGGTCTGGGTAGTCATAGTCAGGGTTAGTCAAGATCAGGGATAGTCATAGTCAGGGTTAGTCAAGGTCGGGGTTAGTCATAGTCAGGGTTAGTCAAGGTCGGGGTAGTCATAGTCAGGGTTAGTCAAGATCAGGGATAGTCATAGTCAGGGTTAGTCATAGTCAGGGTTAGTCATAGTCAGGGTTAGTCAAGGTCTCTAGCACGAATATCATGCGAGTCTACTTGGCTGGTTTACATATCCCACCGAGGTGATCACCCTCGGTCAGCAAGGTACACCAAGTATCACACAATTAAGTACAATTTAACTTTGTGTTGGTGACCAGATGATCATTTCTGGTCAGCCAGTCCCACCTGGTGATCACTCCAGCTAGGGACACCAGTCATCACCCAGTTAAGGGCAACAACTGGATTTGTTCATCACCGGATGATCAGCCCGGGTCAGAATTCGGTCCACCTAACCAGTTAACATGTCCAGCTCGAGGCTCGAACTACAGACCTAGCGGTGAGAGATGGTAGTTCTACTCAACACGCTAGCGTCAACTGGCTGATATTATGAAAATTAATGGGTCTATTTAAGCATACTTTGTTGTTATTATGATTACTTATCTGTTTATCTATTGCCAGACGGACTGATCCCCGAGGGGGTGGCCACTAATGAATCTCATCCATGTATCTCTGTCAGTTGGCATAAATGATTATAATAATTATTATTAACTATTACAATATGGATTATCTGTTTTGAGTATAATTGTGCTTAGGTACTCTTGTGTTTTATAGTTATATATGTGTAAATGTTATGTTTGATATTACGGTTTATTAATGTATTCATCAATATATACATTTTATTGTAAAACTTGCAAAATATACAAACCAAAACTAGGACAAAGACAATATAAAGGCAAAATAACTAATCAAAATAGCTATGTGAAAAAACGCTTAAGCAAAATATAATACTGAAATAATTGAACACAATCCACCACATAGGCAACGTCTTATACATTTTATTTTGGCTTCTATTAAACGGTTTTATTCAGTTTAAAAAGGCCATCCCGCAATTAACAGGCTTCAAACTATCTTACACAACACTTTCCACTACCACAGATCCTTCTTAACCCTTTCACGCTTTTATGACGCAGAGGTTGCCAGATTAGCAATAATAAATAGAGTTCTCTCACTCTTATAATTACCTCTCCAAAATTAGTTTTCTGCCCACAGCTAACTCAAAGACAACTGCAAAGGTTGAAGTAACTAAACTAAAGGTTTCTAAATACCCCTGATGGTAACAAAGGCTTTAAAGTATCCCCAATAGGCTCAAAATCGCGTCAACAGCGTGAAAGTGTTAACCCCTTCAGCCCCATGACTCCTTGTTACCTTTGATTCTGGCTAAAATTAGATGATTTTAAGCAGTTTAAGAATGACCTATGTTACTAAGATGGTTTATTGGGATTGTATTCACCCATTTGAGTCGGATAGGTAGATTACAAACTAAAGAAATTCGTCTAATTGTGACCAAAATATGATGAGGATACGTAATGGTGGTGAAGGGATTAAACCGCACAGAATCGTCTCAATAAAGCTAGAATAAGAATTAATAATACGTCGCCAGTACAGAAGGGGTTACATCCAGTTATATAGGGTTTTCTTGAAGGAAAAACATCAGGGATTCAATAACAATAATTATAATAATAATAATAATAGTAATAATAATAATAATATAAATAATAATATAAATAATAATATAAATATTAATACTAAAAATACTAATAATATAGGCCGGGTTTGAACGCAGGACTCGGGCTATGGAGTTCACACCGCTCCAGGCAAGACAGTCCACTATATTATTATCAACAACACGATAGTTTAACATATGATTCCTTTTCTTCAAATCACATTTTTTTTATTTCGTTTATAAGATTTTTGTGTTCAATCGCTCATTCGACAGACAATTGTATCTATTTCACTTAGTTAATCAACGATAGTTGATAGTTTAATAGTAAACACTATTTCAATTAACCCGTTGAAATCCATATACCCTTCCTTATGGTAACTTAAGGTGGCAAAGTTATACTGAAACAAGAAACTCCTACATAACTGCTAGGTTGCAATTCACCACTGATCTTTAGGCTATACGAAAGTTAGAGCTGTAAACTTCTAAAATTATAAGAACAAAATGGAGATTACGATGGATATGTAGCTTACTGCATAATTATTACGATGGATATATAGCTTACTGCATAATTATTACGATGGATATGTAGCTTACTGCATAATTATTACGATGGATATATAGCTTACTGCATAATTATTACGATGGATATATAGCTTACTGCATAATTATTTGATGTATTTATATGTGCACTACAAACATATTTCAACAGTTAATTTTGTTTAATATCGATAATCAAAACCAACTTCCTTATTGCCCAACAGTCGCAATTGGTCAGTTGGGGATTACCCAGAAATTGTCTATTACTCTCTCACAGTGCAGACATTCTGATGTTGGTTTGTTTTGTTTAATTCACATCCTATAACTTTCCACACTGTTATCAACGGCTGGTTGGTGAAGTGCAGAGCGTCTTGGAGTCTAGTGTCAGTCATCCCAGGATCGACCCCGCTTAAGGCGGCAAAGTTTTTTTTTGTTTTTTCTTCAGCCAAGACCTAAACCTGAGTGACTGTCTACTTGGTGGCCTTCATGGCTATACACCTGAGTGACTGTCTACTTGGTGGCCTTCATGGCTATACACCTGAGTGACTGTCTACTTGGTGGCCTTCATGGCTATACACCTGAGTGACTGTCTACTTGGTGGCCTTCATGGCTATACACCTGAGTGACTGTCTACTTGGTGGCCTTCATGGCTATACACCTGAGTGACTGTCTACTTGGTGGCCTTCATGGCTATACACCTGAGTGACTGTCTACTTGGTGGCCTTCATGGCTATAAACCTGAGTGACTGTCTACTTGGTGGCCTTCATGGCTATAAACCTGAGTGACTGTCTACTTGGTGGCCTTCATGGCTATAAACCTGAGTGACTGTCTACTTGGTGGCCTTCATGGCTATAATGTGCCTTGGACAACTTTACCGTTCACCGTTGTGGCCATCATTCTCTGATACCTTTAACCTTTGACCTTTAACTTTTAGAAACTGTGTTTGTAATCCACAACATTTTCAAACTAATTGTTGGAAAGTTTGTCCTGAATGATGGACTGCATTAGGTGTATGGACCCTGCTTTCATTAGGTGTATGGACCCTGCTTTCATTAGGTGTATGGACCCTGCTTTCATTAGGTGTATGGACCCTGCTTTCATTAGGTGTATGGACCCTGCTTTCATTAGGTGTATGGACCCTGCTTTCATTAGGTGTATGGACCCTGCTTTCATTAGGTGTATGGACCCTGCTTTCATTAGGTGTATGGACCCTGCTTTCATTAGGTGTATGGACCCTGCTTTCATTAGGTGTATGGACCCTGCTTTCATTAGGTGTATGGACCCTGCTTTCATTAGGTGTATGGACCCTGCTTTCATTAGGTGTATGGACCCTGCTTTCATTAGGTGTATGGACCCTGCTTTCATTAGGTGTATGGACCCTGCTTTCATTAGGTGTATGGACCCTGCTTTCATTAGGTGTATGGACCCTGCTTTCATTAGGTGTATGGACCCTGCTTTCATTAGGTGTATGGACCCTGCTTTCATTAGGTGTATGGACCCTGCTTTCATTGCTTAGAATGTTCTTCTTTTGTTTTCCTCACTTAGAAAGAAAAAAATTAAAAAAAAGCTGCAGACAAAATGATTTATAGATCATATTGTGCATTACTTTATCAACTCTGCGTAAGCAGAGTGCTATCGCTTCCCGTATAGTGGTACATGGTGGCCGAAATGCCTGTGTCTATCTGTCTGTCTGTTTGTCTGTCCGAGAACTCCTCATAGCCAGTTTGACGGATTTTCACCAAACTTCACACGAACCTTTGGTGCGGGAATTCGACGGCAATTAAAAAAATATGTTTTGAATTTGTGCAATAGTTATGATCTTAGGTCCAATTTTTTGTTTTGCCCCCCTCCCCCCCCCCCTTTTTCAGGACCCCCACCCCCCACCCTGTACCTATTCTCGATGGTGACGGTAGTAGTGATGATGGTGAAAGTTGTAGTGATTATACAGTAGTAGTGATGATGGTGAGAGTAGTAGTGATGATTATAATATTAGTAGTGCTGATGGTATTAATGATGATAGTGACTAGTAGTGATGATGGTGACCGATCGCAGAGTTGGGTATGCCGTTTTGATTTTGGGAAAAAACGGCACGTCTATTTTATTATTTTATTATTATTATTATTGTCGTTGTTGTTTTTGTTGTTATCATTAGCATTGTATTTCCGTTGTCTTCTTTTATATTAGTTTGCCTTTTAGTTTCATCTTCCTGCTTCAGCATCATAATCATCATCATCTTCCTCCTCTTAGTTAGTTAAAATAGGAATTCAGAGGCTATCAACCCTTCTGGATTATTAAGCCAGCACACTGTAAGTCAAGAATAGCGACAGGACTGGAGCCTCTTTTACGAAAACCCCAGTCCCTTGATCTTCTTCTTAGGTAAAATAGGACTTCAGAAGCTATCAACCCTATTGGATTATTAAGCCAGCAACTGCAAGTCAAGAATAGTATCAGGATTGGAGCCCTTTTTCAAAAACTCCAGTCCCTTCTCATGTTCTTCTAGTTAGTTAGTTGACATAGAACTTCATAGGCTAGCAACCCTTCTGGATTATTAAACCAGCACACTGTAAGTCAAGAATAGCGTCAGGAGTGGAGCCCCTTTTCGAGAACTCCAGTCCCTTGTCTTCTTCAGTTAGCTAAAAGTTAAAATATGACCAGAGGCTATCAACCCTTCTGGATTATTAAGCCAGCACACTTCAGAACTGGAGCCCCTTCTCGAGAACTCCAGTCCCTTGTCTTCTTGTATATTTTTCTTTCGTTATGTTTTTAGCTTAATTGGGAAGGCCATCAGCCCATCATGACTATTAGGCCATACTAAAGCGAAATATTAATTGCCAATAACCTTATAATATTGATATGTGATATAGGCAAGTATCACAATCCAGTATACGTCACAGGTCTAAAGCAATTAACAACAGGAATATAATAAAGACAACATCAGCAGAGAAGAAGAGTGCCATGGAAAATCAACAACCTCATTATATGTTAATACAAAGGGAAAATCAACTGTCAACCTCATTATATGTTAATACAAAGGGAAAATCAACTGTCAACCTCATTATATGTTAATACAAAGGGAAAATCAACTGTCAACCTCATTATATGTTAATACAAAGGGAAAATCAACTGTCAACCTCATTATATGTTAATACAAAGGGAAAATCAACTGTCAACCTCATTATATGTTAATACAAAGGGAAATAGCTAAAAGGGGAACTGAAATTAATATTACTCAAAAGGGCATTACAGAAAAACAAAGAATTTAACAAAATAAGCAAAATACTGGGCCCTGTGAACATAAGAAATAATGTATATGTTTACATATAATTAAAATAGGACATCAGAGGCTATCAACCCTTCTGGATTATTAAGCCAGCACACTGCAAATCAAGAAGAACGCCAGGACTGGAGCCCCTTCTGGAGAACACCAGTCCTTTGCTGATGTCTAAAGGAATCTTCCTCATCACCATATATTAATTTACCGAAAACGTCAAGGTAATTATAACTTTATATGATTACGTGCTGGTCTTGACAGCTTGGGGTAGTTTGGCTGATATAATTAAGGGGGTAGTGCTTGGTTTTGGTCTATTTATTTATTTATTAACTTTATTTTTAGTTTCCTCCCTTGACGTCCATCAAGCTTAAAAACAACAACAAAAACACACCCTCTAGACCCCCTTTCAAGATAAATTTGTACATTTTTCTGTAGAAAAATGCCGCGGCCAAAATCACCAAAATAACGGAACGAACGTCTTATAATCTCAAAAATAACATGCTAAACATCGGGAGAAGGATGTCCAGAAAAAGCGACTACCTCCCCCTTAGCTTACCCCCTTAACACTCTCTGCTACGACGTATAGGGGGTTATTATGAGTGTTTATTGTATTATTGTTGAGGATTTTACTTGTTTTAACAATTGTTTAGCAATGTATTTTAGTTTGTCCCCTAGGCTAACAAAAACGCCTTCCCAGACTTCCTTCAAACTATAAAATGTCCACCCAGACCCTATTCAAGCTAAAGTTGTACATTTTGCGATAGATTAATGTCCCGGTCGATTTCTGTTAAGTTACAGGCTCGCTATTGCTCGCCCTGATAATATTCGACACCTTTTGCTTCTATGCCATCCTCCTCATCATCAACACGCATTAAGGGGGAATGGTTCACTTTTTGGTCGATTTTTTGTTCATGTATTTATTATTTTTCTACTTTCCTCCGTAGACCTGCCTCAAACCTATAAAAACATCCATTAGATCCCCATTCTAGATGAATTTGTAAATTTTTCGGTAGAAAAAAATTCCAGCCTTCCAAGGCCGGTTTTTCTAAAATTACTGGCTCACTATCGTTCGCCAGGAAAAATACTGACACCTAAATAGCACGAAAGGTCTTAATAATGATAAGGAAATGGGGCGAAACGTCTGGAAATCAACAAACTAATGGGGCAAGCATCATATAATCTGAAAATGAATGGGGCTAAACATGAGGGAGAAGGGGATACGGAAACACGACCCATCTCCCCTTAATTAGTGAAAACATAATCATCATCATTATCTTATTATTGTTGTTCTTCTTCCTATTCTGCTATTGTATCCTTAGTTAGTTCAAATAGGACTTCAGAGGTCATCAACCCTTCTGGATTATTAAGCCGGCACACTGTAAGTCAAGAATAGCGTCAGAACTGAAGCCCCTTTTCGAGAACTCCAGTCCCTTGAATATTTGTATCCTAATTTAGTTCAAATAGGACTTCAGAGGCTATCAACCCTTCTGGATTATTAAGCCGGCACACTGTAAGTCAAGAATAGCGTCAAGACTGGAGCCTATTTTTGAGAAATCCTGCCCCATGAATATCTGTATCCTTAGTTAATATAGTACTTCAGAGGCCATCAACCCATCTGGATTATTAAGCCAGCACACTGTATGTCAAGAATAGCGTCAGGACTGGAGCCCTTTTTCAAGAACCCCAGACCCTTGAATTTCTGTATTTTTATTTTATTTATTTATTTTTATTTTTTTTACCCTAGGCGGGTCTAAGGGGGGGAAAGTAGAGGGGGGGGGGGGAGAGGGAAGAGAAAAGGAGGAAAGTTTGAAGGAAAGTAGGAGAGTAACAGTTGGTGGGCAGACCACCTTGCTATGTTGTGTGTTTGAAACGTACAGTATGTTTTTGTGTTGGGTCAAGTGGTGTATTTTATTTATGTTTGCTGTTTGGTAGCTAGCTAAGGAACTAAGGTGTGATTGTTATTATTAATATATATATATATATATATATATATATATATATACCGGGTATATATATATATATATATTTTTTTTTTTTTTTTTTTTAATAAATTGGCTGTGGTTCTTCTTCTGTGTTTATTTTATTTAGACTGCTTTTAAACCAGTTGTTGAATCTTAAATTTGGTTGTTGTGCATAATTTTCCTTAATTTTCTCTAGAGTTGGGTCTTGTGATAGTTCTAGTTTATGCCATATTTGTGTTGCTTGTCTATAAAGTCTGACATTTAATGGTAATGTGTTTGTGTGTTCGTGTATTTGTTGTGTCGTCATTCTATAGGGGTATCTTTGGTTTGTGGCGAATCTTAGGGCTTTGTTTTGTATTTTTTGTAAGCGTGTGATTTGGTTTTTGCTCATGGTGTGTGGGAATAGGGGGGTATTCTAATATTGGGATTACATAAGCTTTTACAAGGTGAGTTTTTATTTGTGTGTTCATATCTCTGAATCTGAATAGTTTGCCCAGAGCTGCTATGGCTAGGCCTTTTCTTTCTGTGATGTTTTGAATATAGCCTTGAGTAGTTATGTGTAACCCGAGTATTTTTCCTTTCTGTGCATCTTCGATTCTGTTGTTATTCACATATATAGGTGTTTTGTTTTTTGCTCCTAGTTGTAGTATTGTGAATTTGTTTATGTTGGTTTTTATTTTCCATTCTTCTTCATATGTATTGATTGCTTCTGCTGCTCTTACTGTTTTTCTGGCTATGATTCCCTTTGAGGGGCCTTCATAACCAATGATTTGTGTGATGTCGTCTGCAGATGTGATGTTTGTGCCTGTTTGTGATGATGGTATATCATGTGTGTATATTGTGAATAGGCTTGGGGAGAGGACTGATCCTTGTGGGACACCGCAGCTTATTCTCGCTCAACAGCACATTGGCAACAATTACAAAGTGATCTTAACACTATAGTTAACTAGGCAGACAAAATATGGCAAATGAAGTTCAACATTGAAAAATGCAAACTATTACACATCGCTAGCAACAATGTTCACAAATACTACTCAATGAATACCAATCAACTTACAAATGCGGTTTAAGAAACATATCTGGGAGTTATAATATCCAGCGACATAAAGCCGAGTAAACAATGTACAGAGGCAGTAAACAATGTACAGAGGCAGTAAACAATGTACAGAGGCAGTAAACAATGTACAGAGGCAGTAAACAATGTACAGAGGCAGTAAACAATGTACAGAGGCAGTAAACAATGTACAGAGGCAGTAAACAATGTACAGAGGCAGTAAACAATGTACAGAGGCAGGTAAACCAATGTACAGAGACAGTAAAACAATGTACAGAGGCAGTAAACAATGTACAGAGGCAATAAAACAATGTACAGAGGCAGTAAACAATGTACAGAGGCAGTAAACAATGTACAGAGGCAGTAAACAATGTACAGAGGCAGTAAACAATGTACAGAGGCAGTAAACAATGTACAGAGGCAGTAAACAATGTACAGAGGCAGTAAAAATTGCAAATCAGTTGGTGGGATTCATTGGTAGAACGCTTGAATTCAAATCAGAAAAAGTCATACTAACGCTATACAACTAACTTGTGCGTCCCCATCTTGAATATTGCGTGTAATTCTGGTCACCATACTACAGTAAGGATATAAATATACTGGAAAAAGTGCAACACAGAGTCACAAAAATTATACCTAGATTGTGAAACAAACCATACGAGGAGCATCTAAAGGAACTAAATTTATTTAGCCTAACCAAACGCAGATTGAGAGGTGATCTAATAGAGGTTTTCAAGACATTTAAGGGATTCAGCAACCTAAATGTAAGTGATTACTTCACTATCGACCGATCAAACTTTACTAGAAACAATGGTTGTAAGATTATAGGAAAACGATTTAATTCTATTGAAACAACACACTTCTTCTTCAATTGTGTTGTGAACATTTGGAACAGACTACCTTCAAACATTGTGAACTGCGATACAGTTGAGACTTTCATGAACCGTATTGATAAATACTTGGTCACTAACCCTCAATTAACACCATTTATTTTAGAATAGCTTTCAGTCGTAATGAAGAAGTATCACAGAATGCAATATTAATACAATTTCTGCATATCATTTTGCTCATGACTTTTTGTTTCCAGATGTTAGATGTAGAATGAGCGTAGACTACTAATTTATCTCATTTCGTCCTATCCTATCCGAAATTCCATATCAGTTTTTCCATACTGATTGGTATATTTTTCCAACAGTGTCCACGCCAGCGTAAGCTGAAGGGATTGGTGGGTGGGAAGGAGCCTTCTTATTTACTATCCTTTTCTTTACCTAGTAGTTAGTAGCTTAGCAGTGTAGATATCCAAACTGCCCCGGAAGGACCAATAGGTCTGTTGCAGTTTGTATTCCTTTGCCTCCTCCTTTTACTCCTGTCTTTTGTCACTCCATGTTTATATTTCTTCTCTTCTTCCTCCTTCGCATCTTTCTATTCTCCTTCTCACCCTGTTTATTCATCCCACCCCTCCTCCTCCTCCTCCTCCTCCTCCTCCTCCTCCTCCTCCTCCTCCTCCTCCTCCTCCTCCTCCTCCTCCTCCCCCTCTTCCTCCTCCTCCTCCTCCTCCTCCTCCTCCTCCTCTCAGCTCGTTCACCCAGCCCATCCATCCATCATCCTTCACGCTTGCCTTCCCATCATAACCATCAACACTACCACTACTACCATCACCTACCACTACTGCTACCAATATTACTACCACTACCACTATCACCCTTCACGCTTGCCTTCCCATCATAACCATCAACACTACCACTACTACCACCACCACTACCACTATCACCCTTCACGCTTGCCTTCCCATCATAACCATCAACACTACCACTATTACTACCACTACCACTGCTGTTACCATCACTACCGCCACTTCCAATATTATTACTACTACTACCACCACCACTGCTATCACTACCACAACGGCCATACTCCCAATACCACCCCTTATTTGTGCAACTAAAAAAACGGCTAGTGCAAACGGGCTGTAAATTTCCACACCTATTCCCCATTTGACTCTTCCCAAATGGCAGTAATACTAACTCGATTACTGTAGTTGTTTTTGAGTTATAGAAGTTAGTGATTAAGATTGTTGGCCTATTTATGATGAACAGACTATAGTTGTGTAGATGATAGCACTGTGTGGCTTGGTACTGTCACATATAATAGATTTGACCCCATTCAGTATCAGGGACGTCCTCTTCATCATATTCTGGCAGCTAATAGAAGATTTCATTCAGCTTAGGAAGAACCTCTAGCCATAATAAGGCTTCAAAGTATCTCAACCAACCCTTTTAACTACCACAGATCCTTCCTAAGCTACATGATATCGTCTAAATATAGCTAGTATAAAATAGAACACACGTCGCTGGTACTCAAAGGGATAATATATGATTTAAATAATACAGTATGAAATGTAGGATAGATTCTACGGTGGGTTAGACATACTAGCATGTAAGGTCTACCATCAAATGTAGGATAGATTCTACGGTGGGTTAGACATACTAGCATGTAAGGTCTACCATCAAATGTAGGATAGATTCTACGGTGGGTTAGACATACTAGCATGTAAGGTCTACCATCAAATGTAGGATAGATTCTACGGTGGGTTAGACATACTAGCATGTAAGGTCTACCATCAAATGTAGGATAGATTCTACGGTGGGTTAGACATACTAGCATGTAAGGTCTACCATCAAATGTAGGATAGATTCTACGGTGGGTTAGACATACTAGCATGTAAGGTCTACCATCAAATGTAGGATAGATTCTACGGTGGGTTAGACATACTAGCATGTAAGGTCTACCATCAAATGTAGGATAGATTCTACGGTGGGTTAGACATACTAGCATGTAAGGTCTACCATCAAATGTAGGATAGATTCTACGGTGGGTTAGACATACTAGCATGTAAGGTCTACCATCAAATGTAGGATAGATTCTACGGTGAGTTAGACATACTAGCATGCAAGGTCTACCATCAAATGTAGGATAGATTCTACGGTGAGTTAGACATACTAGCATGCAAGGTCTACCATCAAATGTAGGATAGATTCTACGGTGAGTTAGACATACTAGCATGCAAGGTCTACCATCAAATTGTAACACGGTAAATTTCAGGTTTGGTTATTTATCACTTTAGCTATGTCAAAGAAATGCATCATAAAACTAGAGGGGCACTTGGTAGAGCACATACCTCCGCTTACGGTGGCTGTTTCTTTATCATTACTATCATAGGTCTAAAATGTCCTCGGTATCTAGGTTCCAGGATATGATCCAGATCGCCTCTAATAATGAATCACTTCTTCTCTGGCGGATATCCTACTGCCCACCAAATTTCGTGAAATTTGGTTCTTTACTTTGTGAGATATCTTGTTTACAGTCAAACAGACACACAAACGGAGGCATAAACATGACCTCCATCCAACTTCGCTGGTGGAGGTAAAAATAATAGACAATAGATTAACTATTTTTTTTTTTTTTTTTTTCTATGTGATTGAGGGAGGCAAAATTATTATTAGCTTACTATAGGGGCACTCGAGAGAGTGTATACCTCCTCTTATGCTGCTGGAGGTTTTCGCTCTACCAACCGCCTCCTAAATGTAACAACTTCTTCCTTGGCACATATCCTATCTGCCCACCAAGTTTCATGAACATCGGTTCATAACTTTGTGGGCCGCTTACAGTGGGGAAGGTATGCACTCTACCGATCACCTCCTAAATTGAATAACTCTTTCCTTGTCACATATCCTATCTACCCACCATTTTGTGTGGAAATCGGTTCATATTTGTTTTAAGTATCTGGTTTACAGACAAACAAACAAATGAGGTAAAATCATAAACTCCTCCAACTTCGTTGGCGGAGGTAAATGTAGGCTAACCCGTGATTTCTATAGGGTCGGGGAAGCTACGCTAATATCCCAAGCAAAACTAAACGGAAATTAAGTGTATGCCTTGAAGTGTGGTGTGGTGGTGAGGGGTTAAAGGTCCAGTAACAGTAGTAATGGTAGTAGTAGTAGCTCCCCTAATACTAGTAGTAGCTCCCCCCAGTAGTAACCGTACTCGTAGCAGCTCCCCCGGGTGTGGTTACCAAGAGAGATCCTCCCCTGTGGTTTAGTCAGAGTGGGCCATCAGGGAGCTTGGTTGGTTGCTACATGATACTCACCCCCGTTAGTACACAGAACATGGACAACTGTTAACCCGTTATATTTAATTATATTCTAGCTGTATTGAAACTATGTTGTGCAGTTTAAGAAGGATATGTGGTAGTAAAGAGGATTAAGTGAGATAGTTCGAAGCCTATTGATTGCTGGAGGCCCATTTTAAACTGAATGACATCGTGCAATAGTAACCAGAATATAGTTAACAGGCCGGCACCGGTACTGAACGGCTTAAAGGGGAGGTATTTAGTTTGTTCCCCAGACCTCCATCAAGCTTAAAATTATACCCCCTTGAGTCTCTTTCAAGATAAATTTGTACATTTTTCGGTAGAAAAATGTCCCGGCCGAAGGCCGGTTCCTCTTAAATTACAGGCTCGCTATCGCTCGCCAAAATAACATTGACACCTGAATTGCACGAAAGGTCTTAATATGGGGTGAAAGTTCTTAAAATCGCTAAACTAATGGGGCAAACGTTTTATAATATCAAAAGCAATGGGGCTAAACATGAGGGAGAAAGGGGTCAAGAAAAAAACAACTCAAGTGGACATCTCCCCTTAAATGGGGGACTGAACGCGAATTGTCTGGCGAAATTGAACACTACACAACATTGGCGATGCTCACGTATATTAACCTGACAAGCGCGATATAGAGGTAGGTGCTAGGGTAGTTATTTGTGCATTTCTAGCCCTGGATTCTGACAGAATTCGTTATATTTACAATATAAACCATTATTTGTTTTCGGTATGCTTTTATTTTACATATATGATGTATATATGAACCTTCAAGAGTGCTAAAATAAGTGGGAAAAGCATTTGGGTGGTGAAAAACGAAGATATTGGCCACCCGGTCATAATCTCAGGCGAGAGAGAGAGACAGGCAGCCTTCCCCTCTCGCTGTCTGGGAGTCAACTGAGAAGAGCGGGGCGGTGTGTGCCGGTGTCTGGGTGTTGCATACCGATCTTTTATGCAACCCACTTGTGCTACATTATCGGGGGAGAAAAAAATAACCGATAAATGATGATAATAAGAGGAAAAATAGGTGATAATTGAGGAGGGGAGGGAGGGGGGAATAAGGTGGGGAAGGAGGGGAGGGGGGTGGGTGAGATTTACATGGATGAGTACTGGAGGGGAATTATCTCACCTAGAGACAAATTCCTTTGTTTTGATAGGCCCTTTTTTTTTATGGAAGGCTTTTTTTATGGTCCTGGTTCCCTATAGGAAGCCTTCCGTGAGGCCTATCGCGCTTGCCGGGTTAATAGTCGCTCAAACATTTACACATTTTTACACTCACATAAACACACATTTACACTTGCATATAAACACACATTTTGTACACTCATATGCACGTGTACATTATATACGGATACATAAACACAACACTCACATGTACAATTATACACTCACATATAAACACACATTTACAGCCACATTTGCAATTATACCCTCACATGTACATTTATACACTAACACACAAACACACACTCACATGTACAATTATACTGTACATTGACACATTTACACTACTACTTCTACTCACAAACACACACATCTACAGCTACATCGTTCTCCAGAGTGTTGGGGCTTGTACTAGAGGGTGAATACAAGATAGATAATAAAGAACAAGAATACATTGCCCTGACAACACTCACTACACACACACACACACACACACACACAGCTACAGTCAGGTATAAATATTCGTGCCACGTATTTGACTTATTTACTTATTACTTTTTGTTGTATGTACATAAAGGAGACAAAAGGCAGGTTGCCTGTAACGCCACAAGGGAGGGGGCTAAATTTAGACAGTTTTAGTCAGTTTAAGAAGAACCTATGCTGTGCACAGGGATTATTGCGATCGTATTTATCCCATTGAGTCCTAGAGGTAGATTATAAGCTAAAAATAATCATCCAATGGTAACCAAAATAAGATGAATATTACATCAAGGTACTGAAGGGGTTGAGAACACTTGAACTCGTATCCTTAAACATTTCTTTCCCTTCCCAGCGCCAGATACCGAACGAATATTGTGGGAATGAGCGTTGTTTATAGAGATTAGACGGATTAGCACTCCAATTTATGAAGCTAGTGTAATTTGTTAAGCTATTTCGTCCATTAACAGCGCCACGAAGGGAAATAATTGTTTAAGAATACCACCCTTAGCCCTTTCAGCATTAATTACACCATGCTTCCTGTTACTCTGGCCATCATTACACACGATATGTTTTAGCTTGGGAAGAATGTGTTAGAATCATAGGAGCATAGACTGTCTAAAATTCTAAATTAAACCTCTGACTCTTATAGCTCCGGAATATAGCTCCTACCGAAAAATGTACACATATATCTTGAAGGTGGATCCAGGGGTTATTTTTGAAAACTATACAAATTATATATTGCTGCTGAATAAAACCGTCTGATGATAGCCATAATGAAAGGGAAATAATGTGTGTTTTGTTGAGAGGGGTAAAAAAGAAAAAAAACAAAAATAATTAATTCCCTTGCCCCCTAAGGGTAACAAATGACACCACAGGGTCTGTAGTATAGTTACCCATTAATATTCGTGAACCTCCTCACATCATAAATTATGCTAATTTGTCTATGGGAACTGATATATAACGGTGATTTATAAAGTTCTCTCTCTCTCTCTCTCTCTCTCTCTCTCTCTCTCTCTCTCTCTCTCTCTCTCTCTCTCTCTCTCTCTCTCTCTCTCTCTCTCTCTCTCTCGCTATATATACATATTTATCTATCTATCTATCTATCTATCTATCTATCTATCTATCTATCTACTGTATATTTGGCTATATTTACATACAGGTGAAACAGAGTAGATCCACGTATTTATAAGACTGACTGTACCCCCAGCCTCATCTGTGTCACAACAACTACCACACTACCAGTCCCCCATTAACCTCGACCAAACCACACCGCTAATTACCACCTATAACCACACCTAACCACACACCATCACTGACGTCATAACCAACCATTATGACTAAGATCAACTGAGAGAGAGAGAGAGAGAGAGAGAGAGAGAGAGAGAGAGAGAGAGAGAGAGAGAGAGAGAGAGATAAATAGATAGATAGATAGATAGAGAGTTACACAAAGTTACACATATACTCAGACCACATAGACCTTGCGATCCCTACTAGGGGGTCCGGCCTTAATACTACTAGACAGGGACAGTTTATAGTAGGAGAATAGGACAGCAAAGTAGAAGGCTCTCTCCCCGCCCTCCGCTCCCTCCGGCTAAAAAGCCGTACCGGAAAATAGGATGAAGTGTAACCTTATGGGTCAGGAAATGCCCACAAGGAAAGTGTTTTTTACAGTATAGAAAGAAATTAGTTTGAAAGGGAAATTAACATACCTATTGATTAATTCATATTAATTCATATTTATAGGAGAGAGAGAGAGAGAGAGAGGGAGAGAGGGAGAGAGAGAGAGAGAGGTGGAAGGGAAAGCTGATCTGCCGGAGTCAATTATAGGTTATATTTTACACACACAAACACTCACTCTCTCTCTCTCTCTCTCACTCAAAAGTGGACTGATTTTCCTAGTCTTTCTTCCACTCAACAAATAAACTCTGGAACTCTATCTCTCTCAATCTCCCTTTTCTTCATCCTACGACTTAAACTCATTGTAACTCCATGTGGCAAGACCTTGGACTCCGACGTACTTTGAATTTGGCTCTCTATCACTCCTTCAACATGAAGGGACACTTGGTACAGTTAGCTTCGCCTTTGTCTCCTTCCACATAGACAAAACATGTGCGTGACTGACCACACTACTCACCTAACCACATCAACCATATAGTTTGTTGACATCACCCAAACTCGTCAATTACACAACTTTTCCACCGTCACCAACACAATCACTCAACCTCACAGCTTAACCAACCTATATGAACCAATGGCCCTCACCGCTCAGCTAACCCAACCCACCACAACAAACCCCCACCAACAGCGTCACCACATCCACCACTTATATTACCTCACTACTCTAGCTCATCCCACGTAACCTCTCTCACGAGACTACACTAGAAATAGAATAAGTTCAAAAGTAACAACAAATGATACACATAATCGTTACAAATAGTGCTTACGTGTTCAAATTATCGCACATAAACGATTGAAACACTGTTTTATGTGTATATAATTATTACATTTAGAAAACACATGTTGACAGTGTAGTCTTAATTACACAGCCAAATTGGCCAATTACTATTACATATTACGTGTTCAGCTACAGTGCAACTAACACAATTCATTGCTGTAGTCAATTTAGGTTATTTTGTATTGGCATATATAATTATTTGCAATCGATAATTTAGTTTGTTAGATATTGTTACGTCATTAAGGTAGAAACATGTTATACCTCAGTCGGAATGTACAGTATATCTTAATATTGTTTTCTGAAATACTCCCTTGAGAAATGTATCCAGTTTGTCAGTTTCAAGCTTCATCGTTTATTTATAACCAATGCTTGTATTGGCTCTGTTGCCCTGCTCTATCAATATTGTGACAGGTAGATCCTCGGAGTAAAGGGGCCCGCACATTTAGTGAAAGAAAAAGAATATGCTCCACGTATCCCACTGCTTGTCGTACAAGGCGACTAAGAGTGGGGATGGCGTAATATGGATCAACCTAGACAATACAATCTTGTTATGTCATTGTTTTGTATGAATATTGAGGCTGGTGTTGTTGCAGCTAATACAAGTGCAGGTTTTGCAGTGGGACTTCGTTGAGTCTTGCACTTTGCTACCATCACCCACAATGATGACATGATGGTGCAGTTTTGTGGCAGGATATAATTCTACTCCATTCCAAACTGCTGAAAGGCAACCTAGTCCGAGTCATGAAAATGTATTGGAAAAGGATATTAATCAATTGTATGTACGTATGTATATAAGTATGTATGGATATATGCATGTATATCCACCGATTTTATTTTATCCAAAATTTGGTTATAGTAAGTTTTGAGATGTGTGATGCACGATTGCTTTGTTGTGAATCTATATTCATATAATTTTCTTGTATTTTCCTTTCATTTAGCGAGATAATTAACAGTAATTGGCATACACCAGATAAATATCGCAATGAGCGTTAATTGTCTGCTACCTAATAATTTTCTGTTTACAATATGGATGCCACATTTGTTAATTTATATTGTTGTGGTACTTTGCAATTTTCATTCTTGCATGATAATAAATATAATAATCTCATAGTATTGATTTGAATTCACCAGATCCAGAGGTTATACTAAATGTCTACCTCCCCCAACTAATTTTGAGGAAGTAATGTTTTTGCCTCCGTTTGTGTCTGGCTTTATGTTTGTCTGTTTGATTGTAAAAAAGATTTCTAAAAAAAATATTAACTGATTTCCAAGAAATTTGTTGGGCAGATAGGATATGTTCCAAGGAAGAAGTGATTGGAATTAGAAGGCGATCGGTAGAGCGCATATCTCCTTCACCATAGGTGGAGATACACGCTCTCCCGAGTGCCCCTATAGTTTATGTTTGTTATGCTGCAAACAAGATACCTGAACAAGTTATGAACCTTTTTTCAGTGTAGAGGATACAAAGAATGTGTGATGTAGGGAAAGACGAAAGAGGCAACTATTGGAACAAAGGAGGAGACAAAGAGAAAGAAACATGTAGATAGATAGATAGATAGGTATACATATATGCATGCAGACATATATACTCTTATACTGTATAGTAGACCGATACAGTGTGCTTTTTAATTGTTATATAGGACTTTCATTATAATTGTTATATAGGACTTTCATTATAATTGTGATATAGGACTTTCATTATAATTGTTATATAGGACTTTCATTATAATTGTTATATAGGACTTTCATTATATTATATAGGACTTTCATTATAATTGTGATATAGGACTTTCATATAGGACTTTCATTATAATTGTTATATAGGACTTTCATTATAATTGTTATATAGGACTTTCATTATAATTGTTATATAGGACTTTCATTATAATTGTTATATAGGACTTTCATTATAATTGTTATAGGACTTTCATTATAATTGTATATAGGACTTTCATTATAATTGTTATATAGGACTTTCATATAATGTTAATAGGACTTTCATTATAATTGTTATATAGGACTTTCATTATAATTGTTATATAGGACTTTCATTATAATTGTTATATAGGACTTTCATTATAATTGTGATATAGGACTTTCATTATAATTGTTATATAGGACTTTCATTATAATTGTTATAGGACTTTCATAAATGTTATATAGGACTTTATAATTGTTATATAGGACTTCATTATAATGTTATATAGGACTTTCATTATAATTGTATAGGACTTTCAATTGTTATAGGACTTCATATAAGGTTATAAGGACTTTCATTATAATGGTAGATAGGACTTTCATTATAATTGTTATATAGGGCTTTCATTATAATTGTGATATAGGACTTTCATTATAATTGTTATATAGGACTTTCATTATAATGTTATATAGGACTTTCATTTAATTGTTATAAGGACTAATTATAATTGTGATATAGGACTTTCATTATAATTGTTATATAGGACTTTCATTATAATTGTTATATAGGACTTTCATTATAATTGTTATATAGGACTTTCATTATAATTGTTATATAGGACTTTCATTATAATTGTTATATAGGACTTTCATTATAATTGTGATATAGGACTTTCATTATAAACATGTGTGTGTGTTTGGGTTGGGGGGGGGGAGGGGGGGGATTATAATATGGTGTTTCATGGTTTTTCGTATGATCGATTATATTTCTTGCATTTTTGTTCTTCTGTCCTCCTAGATCCCCTTTAAACCATATAAATGTTCCGACCAAAGGCCGGTTTCTTCCTAATTGCAGGCTCGCTCTCACTCGTCATGAAAATATCGACACCTGGATTGAGCTGAACCATATTACAATCGTCAAATATTAGACTTAACAAGGGTGAAGGGGAGCCAAACAGACCACCCCCTAACCACACACACCATAACTACATCGACCAATAATTGGCTCAGCTCACCAAACTCACACATACCTTCTCTCACGACACCTACACCGGGATAATAATGTGTTCAAAAGTAGCAACCAATGATACACATAATCGTTACAAATAGTGCTTACGTGTTCTCATTAGCACACATAAACGATTGAAACACTTCTATATGTAGCTGACAGGGCTGACAGGGCCCGGTCAGCTATATTTGTCATCCAATAAATCACTTCTATATGTACATATTGTTTATTACATATTTACAATACATGTTGACAGTGTAGTCTATTAATTGCGCAGCCAAATTGGCCAATTACTATTAAATATTACGTGTTCAGCTGCAGTGAACCTAACATTTAATTTATGTAGTCAATTAAGTTATTTTGTATTGGCTTATCTACTGTATTTGCAATCGAAAATTGTGTTTGTTAGAATCATGTTATACCTCAGTCGGAATTTATATCTTAATATTGTTTTCTGGAATGCTCCCTTGAGAAATGTATCCAGTTTGTCAGTTTCAAGCTCCATCGATTATTTATAACCAATGCTTGTATTCGCTCTATTGTCCTGCTCTATATATATTGTAGCAGATAGTCCCTCGGTTATAAAGGCACCGCCACATTTAGTGAAGGAATAATAATATGCCCCACGTATCCCTCTGCTTGTCGAAAAAGGCGACTAAAAGTGGGGGTGGCATAAATTTCGATCATCCTATTTAGTCCTATTATGTTTTTATTTTATTATTTTTGGATTTGAATGAAGGATACAAAAGGCAAAGCTGCCTGCAACAAGTGTACGCCCTAGGATGAAACAGTGACAGAACCAAAATAAAGGTGCATTAGAGGTAATTTAGGTGTGTTGGAAAGAAGTGTGATGTGCTTGCTTAGTGTAGTGACATGAATAGAAGGAGGAGGTTTTTGTGATAGTTAGCTGGATTACTCTCTGTGTAAGTGAGGCCCAAATAGACACAATGGGGGAAGGCAGACTAATGAAACATGAGTTCCAGCAACCCCTTATCACATGCCTATGTGGCCTCTCCTGGGTACTGCCCTTCTCGATTGGTACTTTTTGTTTTCTATGTGGATGAGGGAGACAAAAGGCAAAACTGCCTGTGACGAGTGCCTCCCCCAGAGTTGAAAGAGTGACAGGGCCAAACTCAAGGAACCGTCTAGCCAAAATGCCCGGACACACGGAGTTTGAAGCTATTTAAGTCATAGGATTAGATAAAGATGGAATCAGGGAGAGAGTTCCAGAGCTCAGCTGTTGAATGCAAGAAATATTGGGAGTATCGTTTCACTCTCACCTATGAAAACTGTGTTGTTGTAGCACTGTTAACACCTATGCCGGCGACATCTTTTATACTGTGTTGTTGTAGCACTGTTAACACCTATGCCGGCGACATCTTTTAAACTGTGTTGTTGTAGCACTGTTAACACCTATGCCGGCGACATCTTTTAAACTGTGTTGTTTGTAGCACTGTTAACACCTATTGCCGGCGACATCTTTTAAACTGTGTTGTTGTAGCACTGTTAACACCTATGCCGGCGACATCTTTTAAACTGTGTTGTTGTAGCACTGTTAACACCTATGCCGGCGACATCTTTTAAACTGTGTTGTTGTAGCACTGTTAACACCTATGCCGGCGACATCTTTTAAACTGTGTTGTTGTAGCACTGTTAACACCTATGCCGGCGACATCTTTTAAACTGTGTTGTTGTAGCACTGTTAACACCTATGCCGGCGACATCTTTTAAACTGTGTTGTTGTAGCACTGTTAACACCTATGCCGGCGACATCTTTTAAACTGTGTTGTTGTAGCACTGTTAACACCTATGCCGGCGACATCTTTTAAACTGTGTTGTTGTAGCACTGTTAACACCTATGCCGGCGACATCTTTTAAACTGTGTTGTTGTAGCACTGTTAACACCTATGCCGGCGACATCTTTTAAACTGTGTTGTTGTAGCACTGTTAACACCTATGCCGGCGACATCTTTTAAATTATATTCTAGCTATATCAAAACGAATTTATTCAGTTTAAAAAGAGCCTCAACAAGTAACAGGCTTCGAACTATCTAACTAAACCCTTTTTAATACTACAGATCCTACTTAAACTGAATAAAATCGCCTAAATATAGCTATAATAGCATTATTAATACATCGCCGGTACAGAAGGGGCTAAGGGGAGATGTGTTGTTTTTATGGTACCCCTTCTTCCTCATGCTTAGCCCCATTAGTTTTCAGATTTTAAGACGTTTGGCCCATTAGTTTGGCGATTATAAGACCTTGCGCCCCATTTCTTTGTCAATATTAAGAGTGTTCGTTCTATATAGGTGTCGATTTTTGTTTTCTTAGCGAACGAAAGTGAGCCTGCAATTTAGGAAGAATCGGCCTTTTACCGGGAAATTTTTCTACCGAAAAATTTACAAATTAATCTAAAAGGCGGATCTAATGGAAGTTTGTTTTAGTTAGATGGAGGTCTAGCGAGGAAACTAAACGATAAATTAATATATAAATATATATACAAAACAAAATATCCACTGTCCCCTTAAGGCTGGTCTGGTTGTATATAGGCCTACTGCAATTGCATGTTCTACTGTGGGACTTTGTTGAGTCTTGCTGAGGCATGGTTAGCACTATGCCAACATCAGCTACAGTGATGACATGGTGGGGCAGTGTTGTGGCAGGACTGTATTGTACTACAGTTCAAACTGTTGAAAGGTATCCCTGTCTGAACCATTACAATGTACTGATAAATTTATTGGATAATGTATTGGACATTAATACATTGTATGCACGATCGCGCTAATAAGTCCTGTCCCAGCTGTCATTACGTTTGGCTTCCTCTGTGCTGTATTAATGTCTGTCAGATGTTGAATAGGGTGGGGAAGTGTAGGAACATGTTTGTATATTTCACTCGAAAAGAAGAAATGAAGCTTAGATATTGCTGATACCAATTATTGATCAAAACATACTTGGTGCCGAAACATCACTTATTAGCGCGACTGTACATTTGGCCACATAAGTTCTGTTCCTCTCAGTGATCTTATACATGGACATATATTGCGCATGATTGAATTACGAGTGTAGTTTCTTAGCAGTGGTAGACTCATCTGAATAGTCAACTGATGATTTGTCACCTGCTTTTGTTCTCCCCTTTTCTCTCTTTCTCTGGCTTGTATCCATTCTGCCCCATTCAGCCTACTGTTTTAAGACATTTATCCCCATACAGGTCTCGATTTCTTCCTGGCGAGCGATAGCGAGCCAGCATTTTATGGAGAAATCCGGCTTCGCCGGAGAAATTTTTCTATCGAAAAATTTACAAATTTAGCCTGATGTGAAAAAACATTATACAAAATATGCTGGCTCGCTACCGCTCGCCAAGAAAAAATTCGACACCTGGATGGGGATAAACATCTTTAAAAAGTAGGCTGCATGGGGCCGAATGGATACAACCCAGTGAGAGAGAGGGAGAGAGAGAAAAACAACGAGGTGGTTCACCTTAAAAGAAACCCCACTCGCCATTCATTCATACTAATTTAGTATCATACGTAAGATAAACTGTACGTATGTATATATGTATGTACAGTCGCGCTAATAAGTGATGTATCGGCACCAAGTATGTTTTGATCAATAATTGGTACCAGCAATATCTAAGCTTCATTTCTTCCTATCGAGTGAAATATACAAGCATGTTCCTACACTTAGTCACCCTGTTCTACATCTGACAGACATTAATACAGTACAGAGCAAGCCAAACGTAATGACAGCTGGGACATGACTTATTAGCGCGACTGTATGTCCACCGGAATGTATATCCAAATTATATTATAATAAGTTTTGAGATCTGTGATGCACGAACGCTTTGTTGTGAATCTATTTATATATTATTTTCTTGTATTTTCCTTGCGTTTTGCCACATGATTATCAGTAATTTTCATACCCCAGATAGTTATCGCAATGGATGTTAATTGTTTGCTAGCTTCTAATTTGCTGTTTACAATATGGACGCCACATTTGTTAATTTACATGTTTGGGGTGCTTTGTAATTTACATGTTTGGGGTGCTTTGTAATTTACATGTTTGGGGTGCTTTGTAATTTACATGTTTGGGGTGCTTTGTAATTTATATGTTTGGGGTGCTTTGTAATTTATATGTTTGGGGTGCTTTGTAATTTATATGTTTGGGGTGCTTTGTAATTTATATGTTTGGGGTGCTTTGTAATTTATATGTTTGGGTGCTTTGTAATTTATATGTTTGGGGTGCTTTGTAATTTATATGTTTGGGGTGCTTTGTAATTTATATGTTTGGGGTGCTTTGTAATTTATATGTTTGGGGTGCTTTGTAATTTATATGTTTGGGGTGCTTTGTAATTTATATGTTTGGGGTGCTTTGTAATTTACATGTTTGGGGTGCTTTGTAATTTTAAGGGGGGTGACCTTTTTTTGTTCTGTCCTTTTCTATCTTTCTCTGGCTTGTATCCATTTGGCTCCATTCAGCCTACTGTTTTAAGACGTTTATCCCCATCCAGGTGTCAATTTCTTACTGGTGAGCGGTAGCGAGCCAGCATATTTTTTAATTTTGTTAGACAGCAGGCTAAATTTGTAAATTTTTCGAAAGACAAATTTCTCCGGCGAAGCCGGATTTCTTCATATAATGCTGGCTCGCTATCGCTCGCCAAGAAGCAATCGACACCTAGATGGGGATAAACGTCTTAAAATAGTTGGCTGAATGGGGCCGAATGGATACAAGCCAGAGAAAGAGAGAAAGGACAGAAATAACAAAAAGCAGGTCACCCCCCTTAACCCGCTGAGTACCAGCTAAATATTTATAAATGTACCACCCAGGACTGGCTGATTCTGATTTTTTTTTTCCTGAAACAATAGCGAATGGGTTAGGAATGAAGGAAAAACCACGAACAACCGATCAAAAAGCTCAAAAAATGGTCCTACAGAGCCCCCGAAAACTGATTTTACAAGAGTAAAAAATTTAAGGCAATTTCCCCCAAAAAATATGTTTTTGCGCGCTCACGCGCACGCGGTTGGACTTTGAGAGTTTTCAACCATTGGCATGGTTGCGAGGGATACTTACACAGTTCCCATACAAATCTGAGCCCTCTAGGTGCCATAGGACCGGAGTAATTGGGACCGGAGTGACACTGACGCAGACGTCTGCGTCGCTGGGGTTTAGCGTTACATACATTACCGACGCACTGTTTGCGTCGCTGGGGCTCAGTGGGTTAAGAGGAGATGGGTCGTTTTTATTTGCTCATTTATGTATCTTTTTATTAATGTATTAGTGTTCTCCCTAGACCTCCATCAAATATAAACAAACACCCGATCAAGAGCCTCCTTCAAGATATATTTGTACATTTTTCGATGGAAAAATGTCCCGACTGAAGGTCGATTTCTCTAAAATTACGAGTTCGATATCGCTTGCCAGGAAAAGATCGACACCTAAATGACACGAAAAGTCTTAATATTGATAACAAAATGGAGCGAAAGGTCTTAAAATCGCAAAACTAATGGGCAAACGTCATCAAATCTGAAAGGTAATGGGGCTAAACATGAGGAACAAGGGGGACCAGAAAAATGGCCCTTCTCCCTTTAATTCTCATAATTATTAAGCAAGATATTGATTATAATATTCACAGGATCCAGAGGTTATGCTCAAATATAATCTCTGCTGACCAACTTGGACGGAGGTTATGCTCTTACCTTCGTTTGCCTGTCTGTTTCTTTGCTAACAAGATATCTCAAAGCAATATGAACCGATTTCCACGAACCAATTTAGTGGGCAGATAGGATATGCGCCAAGGAAGAAGTGATTCCATTTATGAGAGGATTGGTAGAGCGCATACCTCTGCCAATGTACGCTGAGGTATATGCTCTACCGAGTACCCGTGTAGTTGGTCGGCTTGTTTTGTTTTTATGTGTGTCTGTAAACAAGATATTTCAAAGTTATGAATTGATTTTCAAAGTGAAGAGGATAATAGAGCATGTGTGATGTAATGAAAGAAGTAAGAGGCAACTATTTGAACATTGGAGGAAACAAAGATATATATATATATATATATATATATATATATATATATATATATATATATATATATATATATATATATATACTGTATATATATATATAATATATATAATATATATATAATAATTAATATCTCAGAAATGCACGTGACCTACTAAATGGTCTTACACTCAGTCAGGCTCGAACCACCAACAGCATGGACACTCGTCCTGACTGTCGGTGGTTCGAGCCTGGCTGAGATTAAAAAGCATAAATATATACACAGAGGGTGTTTGAAGACGACTCCATAACAATTAGTAATGAGTAGTTGAGAAAATAATACCGAGCAAGCCATG
>CM064533.1:10707133-10784633 GCA_032716605.1 Paralithodes platypus | reverse complement strand
CTCTGTTGCCCTGCTCTCTAAATATTGTAGCAGGTAGCCTCTCGGGGTAAAGAGGCCTCTACATATATAGTCTATTCATTATATGTAGGCCAAAACTCTTGACTACTAACCTCTATAACTCGCAAACGACTGAGTAATCAAGCTAATAGTTGTACCATTTGGGATGAGTCAACCAGGGAGAAGGTGTGGAAATATATACAGTAGGCCATTTGCTCTAGCTTTTTGTTTTGTTTTATTATATATGTGTTTATCTTTTTTTTACAGAAATTAGGGGTTAACATTTTTGGCCCACCTATAATGGATGAATTACGGTTGAGGAACAAGAAAATGCCTCACATATCCCACTGTGTAATGTACAGCTACTGATAAATATTCGTGAGCTCGTGCCATTTTCTTTATGCAAATATACCCTGTTTGATTGATGTATAGATCATATCAGCTATATATAAATAAATATATACTATTAATTAATTAATACATAGTACATTTGATCTGAACATCAATCTAAATGGCTATGCTGCATAAACAAATCGCCAGAACTCACGAACATTTGTCATTTGCTGTACAGGGAGGCGCAAAAGTTTTCCTGCCCTAAGAATATACGACGATGCATTTCCATTCTGTGTTTTGGATACTATTAGACGACAAAATTAGGCAACAAAATGTGAGGATGATGTAAGTGTGGACCAGCCTATACAATAAAGTCTTGTTGGTGTGATTGCAGATATTGCATGTGCAGGTGTTGCATGGGGACTTCGTTGAGTCTTGTTGAGCCACAGTGATGACATGATGGGGCAAGACTTTATTGTACTTCAGTTCAGGCTACTAAAAGGCATTAACACCGTTTGAGCCATAGTTTTTTTTTCTGGACCCCCTTCTCCCTCATGTTTAGCTCCATTAGTTTTGACATTTTATGAAGTTCGCCTCATTACTTTGGTGAATTTAAGACCATTCGTTCCATTTCGTGTTGACTTATTTCCTGGCGAATGATAGCTAGCCTGTTATTTAGGACCCACTGGTCTTTGGCCATGACAGTATTCTACCGAAAAATGTACAAATCTATCTCGAAGGGTTGTCTTGGGTGAGGGTGTGTGTATGTATGTGTGCGTGTGTGTGTTTGTTTATTATTTGTTTTAGCTTGATAGATGTCTAGGGAGGACCCCCCCCCCCCACTTTTTTTGCATGGACTGATGTTTACTATGTATGTATGTATTTATGTATGTATGTGTGTATGTATGCATGTATGTCCACCGGAATATTTATTCAAAATATACTTCAGTAAGTTTTGAGATCTGTAATGCACGAACGCTTTGTTGTGAATCTATAATTATATTTTTGTTTGCATTTGCCTTGCATTTTGCGAGATAATTATCAGTAATTTGCATACGCCAGATACATATCGCAATGAACGTTAATTGTGTGCTACCTGTTGATATACTGTTTAAAGGATGAACGCCACAGTTATCAATTTATATTTTTGAGGTGTTTTGTAATTTTCATTCTCATAATGATAAAACAATATATTGATTTTATACTAACAAGCAACAGAGACTATACTAAATTATTGCCTCCACCAACGAAGTTGGATAAAGGTTATGTTTTTGCTCCGTTAGTTACCTCTACCAAGGAAGTAAGTTGGAGGCTATGTTTTTGCCTCTGTTTGTCTGTAAACAAGATACCTCAATAAGTTATGAACTGATTTCGACATAACTTGGTGGGTAGATAGGAAGAAATGATTCAATTTAGGAGGTGATCGGTAGAGCGCATACTTCTGTCAGCGTAGGCAGAGGTACGCGATCTTCCAAGTGCCCCTATAGTTTGTCTGCTGTTCAGTCTGTTTGTTTAGTTGTCTTTAAACAAGATAACTCAAAAAGTTATGCACCAATCTTCAGTGTAGAAGAAATAAAGAATGTGTGACGTAGGGAATGAGGAAATAGGCATCTATCGGAACAAAGGAGACAAAAAATAACAGAAACATTTATATACCGGTACTGTATATATATATATATATATATATATATATATATAAGAGAGAGAGAGAGAGAGAGAGAGAGAGAGAGAGAGAGAGAGAGATGTGAGGGAAGGGATAGGCCTAGTTGATCTGGCAGAGTCAATAATAATTTGCCACACACACACACACACACACTCTCTCTCTCGCTCTCCCTCTTGTTCTACTCCTTTGTTCCAATATTTAAATATTTTGTCTTTCCCTGCTTCACACATCCTCTACATGTCTCCTAATTCATCCTTATATGGCATTTTCCCTTTGTTTAGCATATTCCACTCCTCCCTTTTCATAAGAACATAAGAAAATTAAATTCTGCAGAAAGCCGATGTCCACACAAGGCAGATCCCTCTCTCGTCCATGTCTTAAATTTAATCTTGAAGTTCTTTATTGTTCTTGATCCCACTATGGCACTAGGTAGCCTATTCCACATGTCAACAATTCTGTTACCAAACCAGCATATGCCTATATCTTTCCTGAATCGAAAATTATCTAATTTGAGACCATTTGTTCGAGTTCTCTCGCTATCACTGAGCTTTAGTGTCATTTTTCATATCCCCTTTATTGATCCTACTTACCCCCTTAAAGGTGGGGGCTCATGGGTTGAGATAAACACGGAATGATAATCACCAAGCTGTACATAATTATCTTGCAAAATGCAATGGCACTGAAATAATTATTAACAATGGTATAAAGGATTTTGGGATCGTCTATACCGGGCCTGTGACGTCACAAGAGTATAAGTCCACCATCCAGTCTAGGCTAAGGATACAGGTGTGACGTCACTATGACGTCACAGGCCCGATATAGACGATCCCAAAATCCTTTATACCATTGTTAATAATTATTTCAGTGCCATTGCATTTTGCAAGATAATTATGTACAGCTTGGCGATTATCATTCCACCTTTAAACAACTTTATCATATCCCCTCTAACTCTGCGTCTCTCTAACGAATGTAAGCCCAGTTTCTTCACCCTTTCTTCATATGGAATTATGGATAATTGTTGTCACTCTTCGTTGTACTCTCTCCAAGGAATCCATGTCAAAAATTGAACAGCATATTCTATATGTGGCCTCACCAACGCTAGATAAAGTTTCAAGGTTACGTCTGCTGTTCAGTTACTCACTCTTCTAGATATAAATCCAAAAACTCTATTTGTCTTATTTCGAACACGGATGCATTGATTTATTGATTTCAAATCACAGTTGACGATGACTCCCATGTCTTTTTCATTTATGAGTTACTTATAGCCAAGTTATTTAATTTGTATCCTTGATTTTCTATCGATTTCCAATTTTTGTTACTACACTGCATATACTGTATATAGTATACATTGAACTTCATCTGCTAATTTACTGCTCATTCGTGAAGTGTATCTAAATCTCTTCGGAGAGCCTGAATATCATTATCAGAATTAATCACTCTTCCTATCTTAGTGTCATCTGCAAACTTACTGATTTTGCTAGTTATACCTACAGCAAGGTCGTTAATATTCATGATGAACAGCAGAGGGCCTAAAACAGATCATTGTGGGACTCTACTCTTAACTATACCCCAGTCTGATTCTATACCATGTATGCTTACTTTTCCTCCTACCAATTAACCATGACCTAATCCAGCTTAACCTGGGAACGACACCGAGACTCTTTAGATCCAAGGCCTTAAAAAAAAACTTTTAAAAGACTCCAGTGGCACTCAAAACAAAGGAACATGTGATTAAGTGAGATAATTCCCCTCCATACCTTCTATCACTCCTCCACATGTGTCCGAAGCCCCCTCTCCCCCCCCCCCCCCCCTCCATTCAATTATTACATATTTTTCCTCTTATTCCCTTGTTTATCGGTATATTTTTCCGCGCCAATATCTCCCACCCAGTTTCAAGGTCGAAGGGGAGGCATATAAAGATCGTAGCAGAGAGAGACTTCACTTGCAAGACATCAGTGGGGATTGATAAGTGAGAGGGGGAGGGTGTGTACCGCGGCGGCTCTCCTCCCATGAATGAACCGGTCGGCAATACTTCGTCTTTTTCACGCCCCAAATACTATTCCCATTTGTTTTATTGCTGTTACGTGTTAATATCTTCATATTAAACGTAAAATAGGCGCATATGAATAAGTAATAACGATATTTATTGGATAATGACGATTTTCGTTGGGAATGAGCCTCAATATGTTCGTCTGGCGGGCACTTTCAAATACTATAGCTTCTCCGTTTAAAGGTTAATAGAGTTCTGCCTTTATGAAATATGCCTCTGTGTACCAAGCTGAATAATTAAAGCACCTTAGGGGCAATAACACAGATACAACAAAATATGATAAAGATATGTCCGTTGCCACTTTCTGGAGTCCTCTGTAGTGTTGTTACAGTTTGTATCACTTGATCTCTATATGGTTGTACATGTGTTCTGCTTCTTCCATGGCAGGATTAGTGAATATGCCGAAATCCATTTTTGTGGCTGCTTGGTTGTTGATAATGTTCTTGATGTCCCCATATTATTTTTGCCTCTTTGGTTTTACAGGTATCCCGCTGCTGCCCCTGCCGGATCAGCTAAGATTTTATGTACAGTATTTGTGGCTGGTTAATCTTTGTTGATAATGTTCTTGATATCATGATATATATTTCCCTTTTATTGTTTTACAGACGTCCCAGCGCTGGTGCCGGATCATCGAAAGAGCCTTCACCGCCTCCGGAGATAGTTCGGGTTTCTAAGATGGCCCCACTACAGGCGGCCTCCCACAAAGGGGTCAGCAGTAGTAGGAAAACATGGACGCTCTACCTGATCTGTGAGGCTGTGGGTCCTGTATGGCTATGGGGCTTTCATCACTTCCATACAAGGTTAGTTACATTGTGGGGGTTTATGATGTTTTCTTGAATTCGTCCCTTTCACTCAAGGTTCGTTACATTGTGGGGGTTTATGACATGTACTTCCATTCACATTTCCACTCATGGTTAGTTACTGTGTGGCTTTATGATGTTTTCTTTCATAAGGGGTTGGCAGCCAACTCTCGGCATCCAGGGATCGGCTACTCATAAAACTTGAGAAGCCTCTTTTCGTCGTATCCTAAATTCCCACAGTGTAATTCTAGAGCCATTAATACTCAAAACAAATAACAACTTGGAATTATAACTTGTGATAATCAAGTTTCTTGAGTATGCGAAAGTTATGACGCCGTGGGCGAGGAATAGCTGATAAATCCTTGGCTTGTTAAATATGAACCTTGACATAACTTATGGCATTTTGGAATATTCATGACCAGATCCCTTATCTGTGAAACTGCCACTATGGTTCTCTTTGTTAAGGGGAGGCAGTTGGTTTTTCGAGTCCTCCTCCCTCATGTTTAGCCCTATTAGTTATGAGACTTCAAGACATTCGCCCCATCTCTCTCTCTCTCTCTCTCTCTCTCTCTCTCTCTCTCTCTCTCTCTCTCTCTCTCTCTCTCTCTCTCTCTCTCTCTCTCAATCTCTCTCTCTCTCTCTCTCTCTCTCTCTCTCTCTCTCTCTCTCTCTCTCTCTCTCTCTCTCTCTCTCTCTCTCTCTCTCTCTCTCTCTCTCTCTCTCTCACGACCACGAAATGTGTGTTAAGGGGCGTCATACCCCGGATTAAAACAAGCTCATACGGACAAAATAGAGCCATAGAAATTAACAACGCAGTCAAGGTCATGTGCGAACAAGAGAAGGTACTGCATGTGGACAATTGGACCACCTTTGTAGGGAACTCGTCCCTGTACAGCGGAGATGGCATTCATTTATCAGAAAAAGGCGTTCAGCACATGAGTGACACCCTAAATCAAGCAACCTACATTGCCCACGAAAACAACGCCAGTCAGGACCGAGAAATAACTATGCTAATAGACTCCTCTGAGTATTGATATCGCTACCCCCGGAAAAGCCCTCCCACAACCCCACCCAATCAAACTCCACCCGCACAGTTAAGAGAAATAAATATCCCCACCCAACCCTTAGAAGTCCATCACAACCATTTAAAGGAAACCGTCAACCCCAATGGCCCACAAGTTGCGAAAACTTACCTACCTGAACCACAAAACAAACTAAACAACCCCACCCAACCCCATCCAAGCCAACCCAACCAACTGAATGAATTTGACAACCCGCCGCGGCTTCAAGTCATAACCCCAAACCCATCCTCACCAATAAGAAAAACAAATCCAGCGCATGCTGAGAGAAATGATATAAAAATAATATCCATAAATGCCTGCTCAATAAGAAACAAAATAGACGAACTCAAATGTCTGTTATTAAATGAGAAAGTTGACGTTATTTGTATAACGGAAACACATCTGAACCTTAAAAATAAAGATCTACTTCATGAATATCACATAGAGCCATATAAATTTTTTCATAAAGACCGTAACAATGGAAAACAAAGAGGGGGGGTTGCAATGTACGTTGCAACCTACTTAAACCCAGTCGAGGTGACTCTCCCCGAAAGTAATGCAGAAATAGTGTGCGTCAAAATAAATACAAAAAAACATGAACTTAAATATCACTACAGCGTACCGACCACCGAGACTAACTGTTGCCGATGATACAATTTTTTATGAAATACTAGAGAAAACCCTTAATTCCGACGAAACAGTTTTACTAGGTGACTATAACCTCCCCCTAATTGACTGGAATACCACGACCGGAAAAAATGCTGAGTCACGCCTAATGACAAGCTTCATCCAGGACAATTTTTTGACTCAACACGTAAAACAGCCGACGCGAGACAGGAATATACTAGACCTCGTAATCACTACCCAAGAAAATTTATTATCAAACCTGGATGTAGGTGAACATCTGGCAACGTCCGATCATAAAATCTTAAGAATCAACGTTATAAGCAAATATTCCTCAGTAAAAACAACAGGAATGGTTTCGGACTTCAAAAACGCAAATTATGACGGACTTAAGGAATCGCTATCAAACATACACTCAAACCTCATAAATATAAACGAAGTAAATGAACTATGGGGACATTTTAAGTCTACAATTACAGAAGCGCATAAACAATTTGTACCCATAAAACCAAAACGTAGTACGAAATCAAGTATGCCCCCTTGGTACAGTAGAGACATTGGCAAGGCAATAAGGAAAAGGAATCAACTCCACAAACTTGTAATAAATAACACAAACACTGAAGTAATTAAAAACTTGTACAAAAATAGTAGAAGGGAAGTGAAAAAAATAATTAGGGCGAACAAACAAAATTACGAAATGACTATTGCCAGAGAAAGTGCCACAAACCCCAAAAAATTCTACAGTTACGTAAACAAAAATAAACAGATCAAAAGCGGAATCGGACCGCTAATAGAAGATGGCCAGACAATAACAGGCGACACAAACACGGCAAATCTGCTCAACAAATATTTTGGCTCAGTTTTCACAGAAGAAATTATCGATCATACCCTTGAAAATAACACCTCAACTCATGAGATAGGAGATTTCACCATCAGTGTTACCGAAGTACAAAGCAAATTGAGTAATTTAAATGTAAATAAGACCCCGGGACCCGACATGCTCCACCCGAAAATAATTAAGAATGTCAAGGACGAAATAGCAAAACCCCTGACACAACTATTTAACTTATCACTACTACAGGGGACTGTACCGAGTGATTGGAAAGATGCGAACATTACGCCGATATACAAGAAGGGTAGCAAGGCCAAAGCGAGTAATTACAGACCAATTAGCCTAACTTCAATTGTAGGAAAAATCATGGAAAAAATCATTAGAGATAAGATTGTAGATTACCTCGAATCAAACAACCTAATCAAAAATAGTCAACACGGCTTTAGATCAAATAAGTCATGCCTAACAAATTTGATTGCATTTTATAACAAACTATTCACATATAACGACATGACGAAATCACTAGATATAATCTTCTTGGACTTTCAAAAAGCTTTCGACAAGGTGCCTCACCGAAAACTATTGGCTAAACTGGAGAGGATAGGTATCAAAGGTGAAATTCATTCTTGGATAAAAAATTGGCTTACGGACAGAAGACAGAGAGTGGTGATAAATGGAGTGGAATCGGAATGGGAGCCTGTCACTAGTGGAGTTCCACAGGGTTCAGTCCTTGGACCGGTCCTGTTTCTCATTTACATTAACGATATCGATGTAGGGGTAAACAACACCATTTCCAAATTCGCCGACGATACAAAAATAGGAAATACAGTCCTGAACGAAGATGATAGAAATGCGTTGCAATCTGATTTAAACAAGATATCAGAGTGGTCGAAAAAAATGGCAGATGCCCTTCAATGTCGATAAATGTCAGGTGCTGCAGGTTGGTAGCAGAAATATGAAATACAAATACGAAATGAATGGCAAACAAATAAAAACCGCAACGGTAGTAAAAGACCTAGGGGTACTAATATCTGAAAACCTAAAAAACTTCCGACCAATGTATAGCAGCTTCAAATAAGGCAAACATAGCATTGGGCTTTATTAAACGAAAATTTACATATAAACATGAAAACGTAATAGTGCCACTGTTCAAAAGTATGGTGAGGCCCCACCTTGAATATGGTGTGCAGTTCTGGTCACCTTATCTGATCAAGGACATTGTAAGACTCGAGTCAGTACAGCGTAGAGCGACGAAGATGATACCCTCATTAAGAAATAAACCATATGAAGAAAGACTTAAACGATTGAACCTGTTCTCATTAAAAAAGAGGAGGTTGAGGGGTCAGCTTATTGAGTGCTTTAAGATACTAAAAGGTTTCGACAAAGTCGATGTAAATGCACTATTCACATTAAACAATACTAATCAAACTCGCGGAAATGGAATGAAATTAAAAACCAAAAAGGCAAACCTAGATGTCACAAAGAGTTTCTTCACCTACAGTGTGGCGACAGAGTGGAATAAACTACCAGCGAGAGTGGTGGAGAGCGACACAATAAACGCCTTCAAGGGAAGGCTTGACCTCTATCTGCAGAGGGCTGGGGTGATATGAATGGAAAAAAAAAAAAAAAAAATGTATGCATATGTATGTGTGTGCACTGTACAGTATGTATATATATACTGTATATATATGTGTGTATGTATGTATGTGTATATGTATGTGTATATATATGTATATATATATATGTATATATGTATGTATGTGTATGTGTGTATGTGTATATATGCATATATGCATATTATAGTTTGTAAGGCCAGACTGCCTAGTAAGGACCTTGAGGTCTGTGTGGTCTGTGTATCTATGTAGCTCTATGTAGCTCTCTCTCTCTCTCTCTCTCTCTCTCTCTCTCTCTCTCTCTCTCTCTCTCTCTCTCTCTGTGGGTGAACGAGCCAACTAGAGGGCACAATATACTAGATCTTGTGTTCACCACTGAAGATGAAAGTGTGATCAGCTTATCTGTTGGGGAATCACCTGGAGGTAGTGACAACAATCTAGTTAATTTTTCTCTTCGCACCTTTAGCAGCAGACCCACTAGTCCTCAGAGTGCAAAACTAAATTTCCGTTGTGCAAATTTTGAAGGCCTTCGGGGAAGCTTATCCCAGATCAGACTTGAGGGTGAGAATGTTAATGCGATTTGGTGCTCATTCAAAGAGCAGTTTATGGATCGACAAGCTGCATTCGTTCCTACTAAACTTACCAAATCAGGCTCAACCCAACCAAAATGGTACACAAGTGACATAGCTTCAGCAACTAGAAAGAGAAAGGTTGCATACAGAAAGGCCAAAAGAAGTCAAGAACAAAGATATTTAGAGTCCTTCAAAAGTATGTGTAGAAGAGTGAAATCTCTTGTAAAGGAAGCAAAGCGGAATGAAGAACTAAGGGTTGCAGCCCTCTTCAAAGAGAGTCCTAATGAGTTCTTCAGCTATGTGAACAGCAGGAAGCCATTCAAAAGTAGCATTAGACCTCTAAAGGACCCAACAGGCCAACTACAAAACTCTGACACGATATAGCTAAATCCCTAAATGACTATTTTGCTTAGGTATTCACAAGGGAAAATTCCAGTGACATGCCAATTCCAGGACTAGTGCATAAAGGTGAAGTTCTTAGCAGAATTAGATGTATTCCAGAGGAGGTAGCAAAAAGAATAGATAAGTTAAATAGGTTCAAGTCATCTGGCCCGGATAGCTTTCTTCCCCGAGTTGTACGAGAAGTGCGAGATGAAATCGCACATTTCTTGGCAGACATCTTCAATAAATCACCAGAAAATGGAGAGGTCCCTGAAAACTGGAAGCTAGCCAATATGATTCCAATCTTTTAGAAAGGGGATCATAAGTGTCCCAGGAATTATCGGCCAGTTAGCTTGACTTCTATCATAGTAAAACTCTTAGAAGGGATACTAGTAGACAAGATAGTTGACTACTTACAAATCCACAATTTAATTACAGTTTCCCAACATGGATTCAGGCGACACCGATCATGTCTTACTAATTTGCTGGAATTTTTCCATGAAATGTTAAGTAAATATGACAAAAGTAGACCCATAGACATCCTTTCCTTAGATTTTCAAAAATCATTTGACAAAGTGCCTCATTGCAGGCTAATGTCAAAAGTGAGTGTTTTAGGTATCAATACAGAGGTCACAAATTGGATACAAAGTTGGCTAACAGGTAAACAACAACGATTGGTAATCAATGGTGTTTCTTCTGAGTGGACTCCAGTCACTTCTGAAGTTCCACAAGGATCTGTCCTTGGCCCACTTCTGTTTATCTTATATGTCAATGACATCGTTATCTGTCTGTTGTGTGATCTCCAAGTTTGCAGATGACATAAAGCTAGGAATGAATTTTTCGGGGTTGAACAGCTCAGGATGGACCTCAACAGACTGGGTGAATGGTCAGAGACATTGCAGATGCCTCTAAACTTGGAAAAGTGCATGGTGATGCATATCGGCCAAGCAAACCCCATTTCAGGCTATTCGCTATTAGGAATACCTCTGGAAGTGACTGACTTTAAAAATGATTTAGGTGTTCTGATTAGCGGTGACCTAAAGTTTTCCAAGCAGTGCATTGAAGTAGAGAATTGCTCAGATATTATTGGGCCACATTAAGAGGCAATTTAAGTATAGAAAAAAGGAAATAGTTCTCACACTTTACAACGCTCTAATTCGGCTTCTCCTTGAGCATACTGTTCGATTCTGGTCTCCAGCACTCAGGAAAGATATAAAGCGAGTGGAAAGAGTACAAGCTAGGGCTACAAAGCTTATTCCATCGCTTAGAAGACTGATCTATGAGGACCGGTTGAGAGCTTTTGATCTCTTCCCGTTGGAGACACGCAGACTACGAGGTCAGCTCATTAAAGTTTTCAAAATACTTAATGGGTTTGACATTGTGGATTATAGCAAAATGTTTAGCCTCAATATAAATACAACACGCGACCATGGCTGGAATTTAGAATTGAAAAGGTTCAGCACTAGTATTTGTGAAAACCTGTACGCAACCATGGCTGGAATTTAGAATTGAAAAGGTTCAGCACTAGTATTTGTGAAAACTTTTTCACATACAAGATCTGTTCTACCTGGAACAAACTTCGATCCGAAGTGGTAAAAAGTTCTTCAGTAAAACAGTTCAAGAAGAGAGTATATAGTATTTTGCACACTCTGTAATGAGTGTAGTGCACTAAACAGTCTCTCTCCTTCCACTTTGAGTATCTCCTCGGAATGGACCACAAGGTCTCCGAGATACTAAATATTCCTTGTAACTCCTTGTAACTCGTTACAAGTTCACTTATTGTAAAATGTTCTTCGGGAATGTTTAGTTCTGATGTGATTTGTTCTGTGACTTCCATTAAAGGTGAGAGCCAGACGGAGTGGAGGGTGGGGGGAGAACCCTCGGGTGTCCTGACCATTCCTTTAATATAGCCTGAGGGGGTAGAGGGTGGGGGGTGAGCCCTCTGGTTTCCTGACCTTCCATTTAATATATCCTGAGGGATTGGAGGGTGGGGGGAGAGCCCTATGGTGTGCTGACCTTCCCTTTAATATAGCCTGAGGGAGGGGAGGGCGGGGAAAGAGCCTTCTGCTTTGTTCTTCTGACCTTTCATGATACTGCCAGAGGAAGGGGAGGGAAGGGAAAGAGCCGTTTGTTGCTGTTGTTCTTTAAGGCAATGTCACACGAACGATTTTTCCGTCAATTTTCGATGCGCAGGTTCTTTCTCATACTAATGTTTTTAGTATTTTGGCTATGGAATCAACAACTAGAGTGGATGTACGTATATGATTTTAAGATACTGAAATAATATGTAACTTTACTTAAGAAGATGCCAGACCACAATTGCCTGAAATAAATGCCGGAAAAAGCGTTCGTATGACTTGGGCTTTAGTTTACATCCATGTAGTATAGAGATTAATGGTTTCAGAGAGGAGTAAATATTATACCAGACCATATTATATACCAATTGAGTCTGTGTGGTTGTGCATCTATACGTAATATTATATGTCAATGGATATATACTGTATAGTCAAACACACATACACACGCACACATTATATATATATATATATATATATATATATATATATATATATATATATATATATATATATATATACTGTATATATAAACTCACGTCCACTCACGGACTCCTTGCAATATATCTCTCTCTTCGCCGCAGTGTTGCATCTCTCTCACTATTCTACCGCTACTACAATAATCAGTGTTCCTCAGAGCTCTCTCAGTGTATACCACCTCCTCTACGTAGAGTATGTAGCATCCGTCTTACAACACAAACCTATCCCTACTCTGTGCAACTCTCCAATCCAAGAGTGAAACGATATTGTCAAACCTTCTTCTATTCAACAGCTGAGCTCTGGAACTCTCTCCCTGAATCCATCTTCCCCTCGTCCTATGACTTAAATTGCTTCAATCTCCGTGTGTCCAGGCATTTTGGCTCGAACGTTCCTTGATTTTGACCCTGTCACTCTTTCAACTGGGGGAGGCACTCGTTACGGGCAGTTCTGCCTTTTGTCTCCCTCATCCACATAGAAAAAAATATATATATTTATATACCGGTATACATATATATATATATATATATATGTATATACTGTATATACAGTATATATACAGTACAGACAAAGTAGATACATACGTCCACCCTTATATACATATATACACATATATATATATTTTGTTCTATGTGCATGAAGGAGACAATAGGCAAAGCTGCTTGAAACAAGTGTCACCCCCAGGTTGAAAGAGTAATAGAGAGTCAAATTCAAGGACGTTATAGAGGCAATTTAAGTGTGTTGGAAAGAAGTGTGATTTGATTGTTAAGTGTAATTAAATTAATATGATGAGGGGGTGTTTTTGAGAGTTAGCTGGATTACTCTCTGTATAGGTAAAGCACAAATAGGATCAGTGGGGGAAGCCTGGCAAATGATACAGGAGTTCCAGCAACTCCTTAACATATGCCTATGTGACCTCCCGTGGGTACTGCCTTGCTCGATTGGTACTTACAATCTCCCCACTTATGTTACAAATGACTTTTGGTAGTCAATGTATTCAAGGGGTTAACCATGTTAGGTTATGTGATATCTTATTAGGCAAACGTTTTGAGGTACGATCCTATATAGTTATGGTAAGGGTTAACCATTAACTCCAAGTAGGAAGACTAAAGGTGTCTTTCCTTATGGGTTATATATTGGTTTAATGTAGTTGTAAGTAGATTGATGTAGTAGGTTGAATCTCAGCTCTCCGTCCTGCTCTGCTCTCTCGTAGATTGATAGATTAATTAGATAGGTAAATCGCCGCCACCATTTCTCTTATACCTTATAAAATAATGTAATATAGGTAAAGGGAAAATAAAGCTCTGTGAATCCAAAACCAACGTTGATTTATTTAAGTAACAACTGAAATATTTATACAGATGTACTAATACAATATATGACAGAGAAATCCTTAAGATTGGAGGGAAACTCCCGGAGTATGTGATTCGCCCCCGATGCTCGTGTCTATCTGTCGTCAAACCTTCTCCATAGCTCTTACCCCTCTTGCTCTCCCACACACCTTAAACTCCCGGAGTATGTGATCGCCCCCGATGCTCGTGTCTATCTGTCGTCAAACCTTCTCCATAGCTCTTACCTCTCTTGCTCTCCCACACACCTTAAACTCCCGGAGTATGTGATCGCCCCCGATGCTCGTGTCTATCTGTCGTCAAACCTTCTCCATAGCTCTTACGCTCTTGCTCTCCCCACTCCTTAAACTCCCGGAGTATGTGATCGCCCCCGATGCTCGTGTCTATCTGTCGTCAAACCTTCTCCATAGCTCTTACCTCTTGCTCTCCCACACACCTTAAACTCCGGATGTGATCGCCCCCGATGCTCGTGTCTATCTGTCGTCAAACCTTCTCCATAGCTCTTACCTCTCTTGCTCTCCCACACACCTTAAACTCCCGAAGTATGTGATCGCCCCCGATGCTCGTGTCTATCTGTCGTCAAACCTTCTCCATAGCTCTTACCTCTCTTGCTCTCCCACACACCTTAACTCCCGGAGTATGTGATCGCCCCGATGCTCGTGTCTATCTGTCGTCAAACCTTCTCCATAGCTCTTACCTCTCTTGCTCTCCCACACACCTTAAACTCCCGGAGTATGTGATCGCCCCCGATGCTCGTGTCTATCTGTCGTCAAACCTTCTCCATAGCTCTTACCTCTCTTGCTCTCCCACACACCTTAAACTCCCGGAGTATGTGATCGCCCCCGATGCTCGTGTCTATCTGTCGTCAAACCTTCTCCATAGCTCTTACCTCTCTTGCTCTCCCACACACCTTAAACTCCCGGAGTATGTGATCGCCCCCGATGCTCGTGTCTATCTGTCGTCAAACCTTCTCCATAGCTCTTACCTCTCTTGCTCTCCCACACACCTTAAACTCCCGGAGTATGTGATCGCCCCCGATGCTCGTGTCTATCTGTCGTCAAACCTTCTCCATAGCTCTTACCTCTCTTGCTCTCCCACACACCTTAAACTCCCGGAGTATGTGATCGCCCCCGATGCTCGTGTCTATCTGTCGTCAAACCTTATCCATAGCTCTTACCTCTCTTGCTCTCCCACACACCTTAAACTCCCGGAGTATGTGATCGCCCCCGATGCTCGTGTCTATCTGTCGTCAAACCTTATCCATAGCTCTTACCTCTCTTGCTCTCCCACACACCTTAAACTCCCGGAGTATGTGATCGCCCCCGATGCTCGTGTCTATCTGTTGTCAAACCTTCTCCATAGCTCTTACCTCTCTTGCTCTCCCACACACCTTAAACTCCCGGAGTATGTGATCGCCCCCGATGCTCGTGTCTATCTGTCGTCAAACCTTCTCCATAGCTCTTACCTCTCTTGCTCTCCCACACACCTTAAACTCCCGGAGTATGTGATCGCCCCCGATGCTCGTGTCTATCTGTCGTCAAACCTTCTCCATAGCTCTTACCTCTCTTGCTCTCCACACACCTTAAACTCCGAGAGTATGTGATGTCCCTCGATGCTCGTCTCTATCTGTCATCAAGCCTTCTGCATAGCTCTTACCTCTCTGCTCTCCCACACACCTTAAACTCCCGGAGTATGTGATCGCCCCGATGCTCGTGTCTATCTGTCGTCAAACCTTCTCCATAGCTCTTACCTCTCTTGCTCTCCCACACACCTTAAACTCCCGGAGTATGTGATCGCCCCCGATGCTCGTGTCTATCTGTCGTCAAACCTTCTGCATAGCTCTTACCTCTCTTGCTCTCCCACACACCTTAAACTCCCGGAGTATGTGATCGCCCCCGATGCTCGTGTCTATCTGTCGTCAAACCTTCTCCATAGCTCTTAACTCTCTTGCTCTCCCACACACCTTAAACTCCCGGAGTATGTGATCGCCCCCGATGCTCGTATCTATCTGTCGTCAAACCTTCTCCATAGCTCTTACCTCTCTTGCTCTCCCACACACCTTAAACTCCCGGAGTATGTGATCGCCCCCGATGCTTGTGTCTATTTGTCGTCAAACCTTCTCCATAGCTCTTACCTCTCTTGCTCTCCCACACACCTTAAACTCCCGGAGTATGTGATCGCCCCCGATGCTCGTGTCTATCTGTCGTCAAACCTTCTCCATAGCTCTTACCTCTCTTGCTCTCCCACACACCTTAAACTCCCGGAATATGTGATCGCCCCCGATGCTCGTGTCTATCTGACGTCAAACCTTCTCCATAGCTCTTACCTCTCTTGCTCTCCCACACACCTTAAACTCCCGGAGTATGTGATCGCCCCCGATGCTCGTGTCTATCTGACGTCAAACCTTCTCCATAGCTCTTACCTCTCTTGCTCTCCCACACACCTTAAACTCCCGGAGTATGTGATCGCCCCCGATGTTCGTGTCTATCTGTCGTCAAACCTTCTCCATAGCTCTTACCTCTCTTGCTCTCCCACACACCTTCAACTCCCGGAGTATGTGATCGCCCCCGATGCTCGTGTCTATCTGTCGTCAAACCTTCTCCATAGCTCTTACCTCTCTTGCTCTCCCACACACCTTAAACTCCCGGAGTATGTGATCACCCCCGATGGTTGCTCGTGTCTATCTGTCGTCAAACCTTCTCCATAGCTCTTACCTCTCTTGCTCTCCCACACACCTTAAACTCCCGGAGTATGTGATCGCCCCCGATGCTCGTGTCTATCTGTCGTCAAACCTTCTCCATAGCTCTTACCTCTCTTGCTCTCCCACACACCTTAAACTCCCGGAGTATGTGATCGCCCCCGATGCTCGTGTCTATCTCTCGTCAAACCTTCTCCATAGCTCTTACCTCTCTTGCTCTCCCACACACCTTAAACTCCTGGAGTATGTGATCGCCCCCGATGCTCGTGTCTATCTGTCGTCAAACCTTCTCCATAGCTCTTACCTCTCTTGCTCTCCCACACACCTTAAACTCCCGGAGTATGTGATCGCCCCCGATGCTCGTGTCTATCTGTCGTCAAACCTTCTCCATAGCTCTTACCTCTCTTGCTCTCCCACACACCTTAAACTCCCGGAGTATGTGATCGCCCCCGATGCTCGTGTCTATCTGTCGTCAAACCTTCTGCATAGCTCTTACCTCTCTTGCTCTCCCACACACCTTAAACTCCCGGAGTATGTGATCGCCCCGGATGCTCGTGTCTATCTGTCGTCAAACCTTCTCCATAGCTCTTACCTCTCTTACTCTCCCACACACCTTAAAGCTGGTGGATAATTCCCTGTACATTTCCGATCACATGGTCAACACATGGAGAGAGAATACAAAATGCACGTTGGGCTTAAAGAGCGTGAGAGGGTCTCTGACTTGGTATAATCTGGAAGGGGAGGAAGTACAGGAGGTTACAATGAATTCTCCGAAGGTGTACACTCACCTGCATAAGTATCATTTATTGCAAGTATATCACCTTAAAATTATATGAGAGTTGAATATAATGACTCCTATAATAAAGACTAAATCTAAGATATATATATATATATATATATATACACAAGACTGCCGTGGTGTAATTGATTAAAGCGTCGGCTATCGTCCTGATGGTCGACGGTTCGATCCCCACTGAGAGATTAGAAACATTTAGTGGCTCACGTGCATTTGTGATATATTCTCAATATATATATATATATATATATATATATATATATATATATATATATTATATCTCTCTCTCTCTCTCTCTCTCTCTGGCCAGAATAACCGTAAAGGTGTGAATTATGTGGGCAGGAAGGCGGGATATGGAGAGCCAGATCCGGATGAAGGGACCGCGGAGATAGGTATCAAAGGCCTTGCGGATATTAGTGGGTGGACTGGGGTCGGGTGTGTATTGAGGAAGGAAGGAAGGCGGGGGGGGGGAGGGGGGGGGGCAAAATGGCTAGAATGGGTCAATAGAATATATCTATCTAGCTATATAAATATATATATATATTTATATATATATATATATATTACCCATAGAAAGCAATATATATAATGTGTGTGTGTGTATGTGTGTGTGAGTATTTATCCATTGTAATATAATATTACGTAGATGCACAACCACACAGACTCAATGGGTGTCTAACATGGTCTGGTATAATGTTTACTCTTCTCTGAAACCATAAAGGGGAGATGGGTCGTTTTTCTGGTCCCCCTTCTTCCTCATGTTTAGCCCATTTACTTTTCAGACTTTTAGACGGTCGGCTCATTAGTTTGGCGATTTTAAGACCTTTCGTCCCATTTCTTTGTCAATATAAAGACTTTTCGTGTCATATACGTGTCTAATTTTTCCTGGCGAGCGATAGATAGTCTGTGTTTTAAGAGAAATCGGCCTTCGGCCGGGACTTTTTTCTATCGAAAAATTTACAAATTTATCTTGAAGGAGGGTCGGGGGGCCTTTAAGATTGGTGGAGGCCTAGGGTGGAAACTACAAATATTAAAACAGATACATACATGATCAAATATATACCCCCGTCTCATTAATCTATATACTACATGGATATTAACTAAAGCCGGTGTCATACAAGTGATTTTTTCCGGCAATTGTGGTCTGGCATCTTCTTGAGTAAAGTTATTTATTAGTTCAGTTTACTAACCCTTTCAAGCTCCAATACGCGTTTCTGTTCTGTTTTCTGGCTACTATTAGACGATTTTATTCAGATTAGTAACATTATATGAAAGTCAGAGGGGTGATTGAGATAGTATTTACCCTTTTAATACCCACAGATCCTTCCTAAGCTGCATAAAATCGTCTAATGATAGCCAAAATCAACTGCTAAAACGCGTCAGAGCTTCAAAGGGTTAAGGGGATAGTGGCTGTTTTTTGGTCTATTAATTAATGTATTAATTTATGTTTGACTTTCCTCGCTAGACCTCCCTCCAACTTAGGAAAACACCCCCTAGACCTCCCTCAAGATAAACTTTAAATTTTTTTCGGTAGACAAATGTCACGGCCGATGGCTGGTTCGTATTATAATTACAGGCTCGCTATCGCTCGCCATGAAAATTGTGACACATAAATAGCACGACAGTTCTTAAAATTGACAACGAAATGGAGCTAAAAGTGTAAAAATCGCCAAACTAATGGGGCTAAACACAAGAGAGAAATTGGTCCAGAACATTTAGCCATGTCCCCTTAAAATCGTATACATTCAGTCTAGTTGTGGATTCCAATGCGCAAATACCAAAAACCTAGTATGAGAAAGAACTTGCTCATCGAAAATTGACGGAAAAATCGCTCGTGTGATATCGCCTTAACCCTTTGAGTACCAGCGACGTGAGTTACACTGTATTCTAGCTATATTTAGACGATATTATGCAGCTTAAGAAGGATCTGTGGTAGTTAAATTGGTTGGTTGTGATAGTTTGAATTAGCCTTATTATTGCTAGAGGGCCTTTCTAAGCTGAGTATAATCGTATAATCATTGCCAGAATATAATTAAAGAATGACACCGGTATTGACCGCCTTAAGGGAGCCCACCTCGCTTGTTGTTCTTCTCTTTTTCTCCCTCTCTCTTTGGCTTGTTTTCATTCGGCCCCATTCAGCTTACTGTTTTAACACGTTTACCTCCATCCAGGTGTCAATATTTTCCTGGCAAACGGTAGCGAGCCAGCATATATATTTGTTTGTTTTGACAGCAAGCTAAATTTGTACATTTCTTGATAGAAAATACAATCCATACAATGCTGGCTCGCTCTCGCTCGCCAGGAAGAAATCGACACCTGGATGAGGATAAACATCTTAAAACAGTTGGCTGAATGAGGCCGAATGGATACAAGCCAAGGAAAGAGAAAAATGGAGAGAAAGATAAAAACAAAACGGTGACCCCCCTTAACCCATACAGTACCAGGGACGTCTCTTTTATCATATTCTGGCAACTACTGGACGATTATATTCAGATTAAGACGGACCTCTAGCAATAATAAGGATTGCAACTACAGTATATCTACCTACCCTTTAAACTACCACAGATCCTTCCTAAGCTGCAATATAGCTAGAATAAAATATAACACGTCGCTGGTACTCAAAGGGTTAAAGACCAACACCAACAAACGAGGCTCTTTCACTTCCCTCCCCTCCCTCCGGCGGTATCATGGAAGGTCAGAAGAACAAAGTAGAAGGCTCTCTCACCGCCCTCCCCTCCCTCAGGCTATAATAAAGGGATTAACAGAGTGCTCTCCCCCCACCCTCCACTCCGTCTGGCTCTCGCCTTTAATGGAAGTCAGACAGAACAAATCACGTCAAAACTGAAAATTCCCGAAGAACATTTTACAATAAGTGAACTAGTAACGAGAGAGAGAGAGAGAGAGAGAGAGAGAGAGAGAGAGAGAGAGAGCGAGCCTGCAATGTAGGAGGAGTCTGACGCGTCGGCGATGTATGTAACGCACAGAGAAGAGAGGAGAGAGAGAGAGGGAGAGAACGAGAGAGGTAGAGAGAGAGAGAGGAGGAGAGAGAGAGAGAGAGAGAGAGAGAGAGAGAGAGAGAGAGAGCGAGCCTGCAATGTAGGAGGATTCAACTTTTTTCCATGACAATATCTTATGGAAAAACGTACAAATTTAGCTTTAAGGGAGTCTTTGGAGCAATCTGAATGCCGAAAATTGCAAATATAAAATAAACATAATAAATAAATATATATACTGTATATATACTGTATAATATATATATATATATATATATATATATATATATATATATATATATATATATATACTGTATATACAGTATATATAAATTATGTATATATACATACAGTATATATATATATATATATATATATATATATATATATATATATATATATATTAACAATATAACTAAAAATAGAATATCAACAATGAAACCTCTCAACAACAATGTAAACAATATCACCCAAAAGTGTCGAATTAACTAGTGTTCAATTAAGGTCTTTTTTCTTAGTTTGCTTGTAGACCTCCATCAAGCATACAATACACACTCAAGATCCCCCTTCAGGATAAATGTGTACCTTGTTCGGCTGGTTCCTTCTAAATGTGTACATTGTTCGGCTGGTTCCTTCTAAATGTGTACATTGTTCGGCTGGTTCCTTCTAAATGTGTACATTGTTCGGCTGGTTCCTTCTAAATGTGTACATTGTTCGGCTGGTTCCTTCTAAATGTGTACCTTGTTCGGCTGGTTCCTTCTAAATGTGTACCTTGTTCGGCTGGTTCCTTCTAAATGTGTACATTGTTCGGCTGGTTCCTTCTAAATGTGTACATTGTTCGGCTGGTTCCTTCTAAATGTGTACCTTGTTCGGCTGGTTCCTTCTAAATGTGTGCATTGTTCGGCTGGTTCCTTCTAAATGTGTACATTGTTCGGCTGGTTCCTTCTAAATGTGTACATTGTTCGGCTGGTTCCTTCTAAATGTGTACATTGTTCGGCTGGTTCCTTCAGGATAAATGTGTACCTTGTTCGGCTGGTTCCTTCTAAATGATAGGTTTGCTATTGCTTGCAAGAAATAACTTCCACACATAAATGGCACGAAATGTCTTAATATTGTCAAAGAAATTAGGACAGTTCTTAAAATCGCCAAACTAATGGGGCGAACATCCTAAAATGTCAAAACTAATGTTTGTTAAACATGAGGGAGAAGGGGGTCCAGCAGAAACAGCCAATACCTTCCTTCAACCTAACCCAACCCAGAGTAACAGATTAACTAGTTTAATTCTAATCTAACTTAAGGAGAGTGACCAGCTTTTTGTTCTCTCTCAGGGTTGTAGCCATTCGGCCCCATTCAGCCTACTGTTTATCCCCATCCAAGGGTCGGTTTATACCTGGCGAGTGATATCGAGCCATCATATTTTGGATAATGAGTTAGACAGGTGGCTAAATTTGTATTTATTTCGGTAGAATAATGTCTTCGGCGAAGCCAGATATCTCCATAAAATGATGACACGCTATCGCTCGCCAGGAAAAAATCGACACCTGGATAGGGATAAATGTCTTAATACAGCAGGCTTAATGGGGCCGAATGGATACAACCAAGAAGGAGAAAGAAGCAGGTCACCCCTTAACCTAATGAGCGATTACAGGTGCGATATTATTGACTATGCTCAACAACACCATCCGCGATCACTCTCTCTATCCATACACACCACCCATCCCACCCATACCTTTCTTAATCACCCACTATACTCACCCACATTACCTATTACCTACCCACACCAAACACGGTCATCTTTTACATACCCACATTACCCACGATCACTCTCTATACACACACACACACACACACACACACACTTTCACTTGCATTCTCTATCTCTCTCTCTCTCTTCTTTGCTATCCCTTCTTTCCACTGTCCCTTACTCTCGGGTTTGCTATCTCTACTAGAATTAAGTCCTGACCACCTGGGATCGTAAGGTCTGTGTGGCCTGTGTATCTATGTAAATCTCTCTGGCTCTCTCTCTCTCCCTCTCAGTCATCTTCTCAATACTGAAACGCATCAAAGCCATGAACTAAACATATAACAGCCATGAACTAAACATATAAAAGCCATGAACTAAACATATAACAGCCATGAACTAAACATATAACAGCCATGAACTAAACATATAACAGCCATGAACTAAACATATAAAAGCCATGAACTAAACATATAACAGCCATGAACTAAACATATAAAAGCCATGAACTAAACATATAAGAGCCATGAACTAAACATATAAGAGCCATGAACTAGACATATAAGAGCCATGAACTAGACATATAAGAGCCATGAACTAAACATATAAAAGCCATGAACTAAACATATAAGAGCCATGAACTAAACATATAAAAGCCATGAACTAGACATATAAGAGCCATGAACTAAACATATAAGAGCCATGAACTAAACATATAAAAGCCATGAACTAGACATATAAGAGCCATGAACTAAACATATAAGAGCCATGAACTAAACATATAAGAGCCATGAACTAGACATATAAGAGCCATGAACTAAACATATAAAAGCCATGAACTAAACATATAAAAGCCATGAACTAAACATATAAGAGCCATGAACTAAACATATAAAAGCCATGAACTAAACATATAAAAGCCATGAACTAAACATATAAGAGCCATGAACTAAACATATAAAAGCCATGAACTAGACATATAAGAGCCATGAACTAAACATATAAGAGCCATGAACTAAACATATAAGAGCCATGAACTAAACATATAAGAGCCATGAACTAGACATATAAGAGCCATGAACTAAACATATAAAGCCATGAACTAAACATATAAGAGCCATGAACTAGACATATAAGAGCCATGAACTAGACATATAAGAGCCATGAACTAAACATATAAGAGCCATGAACTAAACATATAAGAGCCATGAACTAAACATATAAGAGCCATGAACTAGACATATAAGAGCCATGAACTAGACATATAAGAGCCATGAACTAAACATATAAAAGCCATGAACTAGACGTATAAGAGCCATGAACTAGACATATAAGAGCCATGAACTAAACATATAAAAGCCATGAACTAAACATATAAAAGCCATGAACTAAACATATAAAAGCCATGAACTAAACATATAAAAGCCATGAACTAAACATATAAAAGCTACACCGCTACATTTGCTTATTCAATAGAAAACGTAATGTAACACAGCTGGTACACGTCACAGGAGTTATAATTTGAACACACACTGCATTATTTCATTAATATATTCCTGCTCAGCTTATATATAGAATAATTAAACATCACACGGTGGCGCTAAAAGCCTATACATATATTCATATTGATATGTAATACGATTAGTACATACAGTTGTACAAATGCTCTCTCTCTCTCTCTTTCTCGGGGGGGGGGGGGGGGGGGCAGCTCCGTCCCTTTCCCCCCAGCAGGTTAGAGGACAAAATATTTTAACTTAAGACCTTTTATGGCACCCCCTTATTATGCATGCCAAGTATGGGCTCTCCATCTTGAAAACTGAGGCTTTTGCGGGGGATTACGCCCTCACCCCCCCCCCCCTGCGTAAAACCTATTCTAGCATCCCCTTAGTATACATGCCAAGTAAGGGCTCTCCATCTTAAAACCTGAGGGAGTTGCAAAGAACCTATTCTGGCACCTCCTTAGTATGCATGCCAAGTATGGGCTCTCCATCTTGAAAACTGAGGGAATTGTGGGGAGGGCTCCCCCTCCTTAACCCTTTCCCTGCGGATGACGTTCCGGAACGCCATTGCAATTTACAGCAATTTCCAGGCTTTAAAAGCCTTTAAAAGCCGTAGAAATCGAGTGTCAGTGGGCGGGAGCATGAGGAACCTCCGTCCGACCCTCAGAGCAGCCAGCCGCTCACTGACTAAGTCTCTGGTCTCGCCCGGCTGTCTCGACAGTGTTGCTGAGCGAGCGAGAGCTAATAATTAGCGAGTTTTCCCGAATGTCTATGGCAACGCTGCGGGTGAACCCCGCCACCTACGAAGCTCGTTCTGGTGTCATTTTGAAGCTATTTTCGCCTAGTTTTCGGCAGAATACAGTTCATTTCATGCAGATACTTGATTAATCATTCAGGAGTGCCTGAATATGTGCTAAATAGCGCAAATAAGCCCGCAACATAAGTGTTAAAACCTATTTTGGCACCCCCTTTGTATGCATGCCAAGTATGGGCTCTCCATCTTGAAAACTGAGGTAGTAGTTCGTGAACAGACAGACAAAGTACCTTTCATATAGTAGCTATATACCGGTATATATATATATACTGTATATTTATATATATATATATATATATATATATATATAAATATATATATATATAAATATATATATATATATATATAAATATATATATGTCCCATACTTCATGATATTATTATACAGATGATTCTAAGCATAAAAATTATATGTTCTATAATAACATTTATAAAACTGAACCGTTTAAGAGGTATTGAAGGTTTTATATAGTATCCTTCCCTGCATTGTCGTAATGGTCTTCCATGTCATATAGTTCCTAGCAGGTCCAAAGTGAGCTGATATATCTATGATCATTTAAAAAATTACAGAGTTATAATATCTTTATGATAACACAGTAAAATAATTGAAGATAGATGGTGCTGTTATAAGGGGGCTGGTACCCTAATAAGAGAGCTAAACAAAAAAAATTGGGAAAATAGCGAAAACTTATTACAAAGTAGCTTGATGTGTTGGCAACACCGTCCTAGATTATTAACGCTCTATGGCGAATTTGACTGTTTGTTTAGTCATCTAATAATAGTTCCTCATGGGTGGGCGTGGTTTGTTTACATATGACACATGACCATGTGGCTCCTTGTTTGTTATTTCTATCTAAAGTTTCTGCTATTTTGACTTGTGAGGAAATGTAGCACTCATTGCTAACACGTTGCTATGTAGGTGAATGAATAAAGTAAAGTAAAAGTTTGACGCGTGTCATACGCAACTTTTTTTTTATGAAATAATTACCACTTTTTGCAATACTGCTCTGGGAGATTTTGCTAGATTTACATTATTATTTGTTTTATTATAAAGCTAATGCTCTCCTCTATAATATTTGTTGCAATTATATATATAAGTTGATTTTCTGATTGTCAGTGCTGGTTAATGTAACATGCCATGTGAAAAAAACGCAGAAAATGCATATGTACATATTTCAAACATGATAGGATAAATATTATTGGATCTACACAAATAATTTCAGCAGACGATATAGTAGCAAGTCTACTAATTCACTCTAAAAAAATATCAAGGCTCTAGCTTCAAAAGCTGCTGACTAGATACAAAATAAATTATGTGATATATTTGCGCGATTATTGAATATAACATTATTTCTATATATTTTTTTAATGGATTTTGATCAAATATGGTATATATACTTTTCAAGATGCACACAAATACTTGTAAACAAATTAGCACCATATATCTAATAGGAAAAAAGTTGCCCTCTAAGTGTACCAGTCCCCTTATAAGCTTTACGACTGCTAGACCAGCCTCGTGGGGAAATACCATATGCCATTTTCAAAAAGCAATATCTCTCTAACGAGTAAAACTTGGAAATTTTGCTTATAGAGCATTTTATGCTTAGAATATTTTTTCCTAACTTAATCCTGAAGTTTGGCTCGTCTATATCCGGACACCCTGTATATATATATATATATATATAGGCACACACACATGCAAACTTTACAATACCTTTACAAATAGACGCAATCCTAATAAAAGCCCAAAGTTACAATCCCTGTACAAACCCACTATTGACAGCGAGAGAGAGAGGTTGGCTCTCTGTTATAATAGGAAATGACTTGGGGAGGTAAAAATAGACTGGGAGCGACCTGTCATTTGGTCACAGTGAATACATCATTGTCTGGGACATTAGTTTGTATTGTTGGGGCTTCTGGATGGGGCGTGTGGGGGTGTGGGGGGATGGGGGAGATTCTGTGTGGATGGGCATGTGAGCTTGTGGGTGGCTATGTGTGTAGAGTGACAAAGCGAGTGTGTGTACGTGTGTGTTTTTAAGTGTATGTATGAGTGTGTATGAAAGATTATGTATGTGTGCGTGTGTGTGAGCTACGAAGAGCTACACTATACAGATTGTATATCTATGACCTTGCGATTCATTTCAACGATTTTTTCTACACGATGAGAGAGAGAGAGCATAAGATAATAGTAGTAACATTGCCTAATTTACAAGATCATAGTTATGTATTTGTTGTCCTTAAAGGGGCGTTAACACATTTAAGAGTGTGGAACTGAATCGCCAGAATGGTAATTCGGCTTGAAAATGGGAAAAATGTGTGCCGAATGCAAATTTAATCCCAATGCAACTGAATGCAACCAATGCAACAGAGTTCCACGAATACTCTTGATGACTTGGCTTGAGCTTCGAATGTCGACTGACTTTAAAAGTTTCAAACTTAACAGTCATAATTAAGTCTCGACTAAAACCGAATATATCTGAATATAGCCAAATAACCAATTCTGGCCAAGAATATGAATAAAATTATGTACCAAATACAGATCCGAGTAGTGACGAATGTGTCATGAGGGTATATAGAGAGGCCCATATCAGTGTTCCCTGCCATAACAGTACCACCCCTCATGCAGGACACATCTACACCTGCTCAACAACACCTCGCCATGGACCAGGGTAATGAACAGCAATTCATGAGGCTGCAGCTGGATGCTATGATTTTAGAATGGGAAACCACCACGGCCATTGTAGAGCAACGGAAGACCAGAGCTGACCACAACAGGAAAAAGAGGGTTTTGTGGGCAAGTGGCTGGATACTCAGACGGCCAAAGTTTGGACTGTACAAGCAACTGGTCCATGAACTGGAATTGGAAGACGTCAAGGGTATTCACAACTTCTAGCGGGTGGACACTGGGCTCTTCATGGATGTAGTGGCAAGGGTTGGACCAAGAATTGCCAAACAGGACACTTTTTGGGGCAAATCACTGACACCGGCTTTACTTATAGCCATCACTCTGCGGTACCTGGCCAAGGGGATACTCCTACAGAATCTTACAGTACAGTTTCTGTGTGACCCACATCACAATATTACTTTCTTTTCCAGAGACCTGCGAGGCGATCTTTGCAGGGTATCAGCAGGAGGTGGACGCCTGCCCACGATCACCTGAACAGTGGAAGCAAGTGGCCTAACAGTTCGCCGATCGTTGGCAATTACACCATGCAATAGGTGCCATTGATGGGAAGCTTGTTGCCCATGTGCCCACCCAACGGAAGATCATTGTACTACAACTATAAAGTCATGCAGTGTTGCCACCCTTCGGAATACTCTCAAGTGTTCAGCAAAACTTGGTTCATATTCGATGCTATTCGGTTCATGCTCTTTGCTATTCTGTCAAGACTCATTGTCATTCGGTCAATATTTGGCTAAACTCAGAATGGTTCGATTTCATTCATCCTTCTTCGGGCAAAATGCAGACTGGTTCCTAAACTTTCGGGGTTGACTATTCGGTGGTGTTCGAGAACATTCATTCTACGTTCAGTATTACTTGAAGATATTCTGATGTATTAGGTTGCAGTTGCCTTCGTCTCAAAATTATTATGGAATTGTGAACCGATTGATCCCGAATTTTCGGGAACATTCTATGCCATTTGGTTAACTCTCCGACAAAGTCGGCGACATAATTCATGGTCGACAAAATGTCAGAAAACATAAAAAAAATGCAGAATGTTGCCGACTGATACAAAGTACAACTAAGCGTCATACGAATGTGTTCATTCGGGGTCATATTTTTTAGCATGTTCGAAAATATGACTTGACATTCCGAGTGTTGCGGATTACTTACGACTGTCAACGACCTTTGTACGAAATGTTGCGGTCTCTTTACAAGTATGCTAACCGAATTAACCCGCAGAACGCGAAAATGAGGAAGTGAAAAGTGGCCAGGATGCGTAATCTCTACCCTTTGTGATGGAAACGTTCACTCGTTTGCATATCGTTCAGTTTGTTACATATTGTTCACTTAGTTGCATATTGTTTCGGCTCTGCGCTTGTTGGGGCTCATTTGTTTATATGCATTTAGTTATTAAGTGTTCTTATGCATGTAATCTTGTCTAATACGGATTTTAGCTTTCCCTTAAATTTATGAAGTAAGTTTAACACCTTACGAGCGGCCTATGCGGTTTATTTATGTGTACCGCACAGCGGGGTGTTTTTAGCCAAAATAGGGCTGTTTACGTGATCATTTTCATGCCTAAATAAGACCCAGAACGTAAAACAAGTACCTATCCCTGAAAGGGCATAAACAGAGCTTTCGAATGACACCATAACGATCCTTGTATGATGGATAGTTTTCTTGCAATAACCGTGCAACGCGAGTGCAAAAAGCAGGTAATTCGGTACTTTCAGTACATAATTGAGTATGTAGCGAGTGAGAGAGGGAGGAGGGAGCTGAGATTTGTGTCAGTAGGTTTGCCGCGGTGGTCTGGAGCAGTCATACGCTCGCTAGTCTCCTGCCACCACTTGTCTCTCTCTCTCAGCCACATTACGTGCTGAAATTGCCACTCGAGTTATGTCGAGCGCCGCCACATAGTCCAGCTTTATTTAACTCGACTTATGTTGCTCGCCGCTAAATAAGGGTTAAAATAACATTTTGGTATGTTTTGAAGTATTTGATAATCTATTTAATGATCAGTTGGTAACCTCAGGTTACAGCATGAGTCGAGGATAGCAGCTGTTATCTTTTGATTGTTACTCCTTGTCTGACCTTTGTGGTGTAAACAGCTCCTGCCTACTTCGCTCTCGCCTGTATTTTGTTGGTTCTGAGGTTTTCTGTTACCAATGGTCACCTTACAGCTAAGTTGTTTTATATTATGAACTCTAGTATTATTATCATAGTTTGTGTAGCCAGGTTTAGGCCTATCTATTAATCATTCTATAAATTGAGCAAGTTACCATTTTGTACTTGTATCTTCAGTAAATTAATTGGATTCACTGAGATTAATTATTATTGTATATATTGTAATATACTCAAGGCTTTTAGTTGTGTTTTATCTTCCTCTATCATTGTTTAATTTGAATATAGTGCCATATGGCCTTGGTCGCCTGGCACGCCGGAGTTATTATGTTATACTGATATAACTGATTATGTTATACTGATAAATAACATAGTGTTTGTCATGTTACGATTCCAGTAATATAATATCATCAACCCCTAGACATAACGGAACATAACACCTTCGATTCTGACAGAATTCGATATATAAAGCAATATTTCTTCTTCATGTGCATTCTTTTTACTTATATGATGAACATATAAACATTGAAGAGTGATAAAAGAAGTGGGAACAGCAATCGGGTGGTGGGAAACGTATATTTTCGTCGTCCGGTCGTATTCTGGGTCAGCAATCCGAGAGACATACTTTGCAACATCTCGCAATGTACTGAGCTGCCCGGCAGAGATCTCACACTTCTAGAGGGTCTCTAAATGACTCGCTGCTGTCTCCCAGCCCGGCTGAGAATAATTCACGTGGATGATAACCGTTAAATGAGGGAAATAAGAGGAAAAATAGCCGATAATAGATGAGGGGGGAAAAGGAGGGGGGGGGAGGACATATGTAAATAAGTGTTAGGAGGGGAATTATCTCACCTAATCACTTATCCCTTTGTTTTGAGAGCCCTGGGGCATTTTGGAAGGGTTTGTTCATGGTCTTGCTACCGTGAGGCCTATCACGTTCGCTATAGAGACACTTCCGTTAGGCTTATCGCACTTCTCGGGTTAAACCGAATGTCTGCTCAACAACAGTTGGCTCCACACTCTTGAATGTGTGAATGCCCTTTAGTACATACTATGAAACTAGTTATATACATTGGGAGATGTTTGTTCTAGGCAGAGCGAATTTATCTTTTGGACAATCTTTCACTTATACTACTATTGTGTGTTTGCAACTTCCAAACAAGGTTATACATTTAATTCATAATATGGCTAAGTATTTTATCATAAATCAAATTTCAAACCATTTATTATTTCATTTGCATCACTGTGTTGAGTTATAAATCAATGTTTCAGACTAATCACCAAACAGATTTGTTCGCTCCAATCAAGTTTGATGTGATATACAGATATATGTTGTTGATTACAACCCTGGCTGTCTACATAATGTTGTATCTCTCTCGCTATTCTACCGCTATTCCATTTATCAGTGTTCCCCAGAGCTCTCTCAGTGTATACCACCTCCTCCACGTAGAGCACGTAGCACCCGTCTTGCAACACAATTCCATCCCTACTCTGTGCAACTCTCCAACCCATCAGTGAAACAATATTCCCAAGCTTTCTTCTATTCAATAGCTGAGCTCTGGAACTCTCTCCCTGAATCCATCTTCCCCTTATCCTATTACTTAAATCGCTTCAAACTCCGTGTGTCAAAGCATTTTGGCTCGAACATTCCTTGATTTTGGCCCTGTCACTCTTTCAACTTTGGGGAGGTACTCATCACAGACAATTTTGCCTTTTGTCGCCCTCATCCACATTGAAAAAGTATAAATATTAGCCATCTTTGGCTAATTAGTTACATTCATTTTAAACCTAAATATATTATGTACTTACATTAGCTTTATTAAAGGCACACTGTCAAATTTGTTTTGAAATTATGTATATACCGTATACAGTATATATATATATATATATATATATATATATATATATATATATATATATATATATATATATATATATATATATATATATATATATATGCCCTGGACCACTACCTTATACTCTTACCATAAATTTATGCAACATTCGTGGCCTTTCCTCTAACTTCCACTCTGTGGAACACCACCTCTCCTCTGCCAACCCTGATCTTCTCTTTTTCACCGAAAATCAGGTGTCTTGGACTACGGACAGCAAACCCTTCTCTGTATCCTCCTACTATCTCTATCCTCAGTTTCAAGCCAAAGGTAGGTGTTGTGTATATGTGCGCAACAATCTCGCTTTCTCTCATGTTCCCAACTTCTTCTGAATTCTCAACTCTCTGGCTAAAGCTTTCTTGTTAGTCTCAAACTAAATATTTCTGCGCTGTTTATCTCTCTCCTAATTCTACTGGCTATCCAAAATTCTTTGATTATCTAACTTCTAAAGTGGAACACATTCTATCCATCTCTCCTTTCTCAGAAATCTTCATTCTAGGAGATTTCAACGTTCACCACCACCAATGGCTCTCCTCTGTTTCCACTGACCAATCTGGTGAACAAGCCTACATCTTTTCTATTCTAAATGACCTAGAGCAGCTAGTCCAGCAACCCACCCGTATCCCGGATCGCTTCGGAGATCGGCCCAACATTCTTGACTTATTTCTTACCTCTAACCCTTCTGCTTATACTATAAATCTTTTCTCTCCTTTGGGCTCCTCCGACCATAAACTAATATCTGTCACCTGTCCTATTTCTCCGGTACGGCCACCCGATCCTCCCAACCAGCGGCGCTTGTGACACTTTGGCGCTGCCGACTGGGAGGCTCTTCGGCAGTACTTATTTGATTTCCCATGGAATGACTTTTGCTTCCGTGGCCGGGAACCCTCGGAGAGTGCTGAACGCATTACCGAGGTAATCCTCTCGGGCATGGAGGCATACATTCCATCTTCTTTCTCTCAGTCTAATGCAAGAAAATCTTGGTTTACTTACGCTTGTTCTACTGCTGTCTGCAACAAGGAGGAAGCATTCAAATGGTACCAACGCCTAAAAACTTATGAGTCTCATTCTTCCTATGTTTCTGCCCGGATTCAAGTCAAATCTGCTCTTCGACTTGCCAAGCACTCCACCAATAATAATGCACTGAACTATCCAACTCTAACTCTTCCCAAGCTTTCTGGCATCAGGCCAAAAACCTCTCCAACAATTTTTCTTCCTCGTCTTTCCCTCCCCTTTTCCACTCTGATGGCACAACCATCACTTCTTCCTCTGACAAAGCTGAACTTTTTGCTCAAACTTTTGCTAGAAACTCCACTTTGGATGATTCCGGTGCTACTCCTCCCTCTCCACCCCCGTCTCTCCTACTGATGCCTAATATCCTAATCTCTTCTAAAGATATACCTTCTACCCTCTCTTGGATTAATACTAAGAAGGCGTACGGTCCGGACGGTGTTCCTCCTGTTGACCTGTTGTACTTGAAAACTGTGCTTCCGTCCTGACTCCCTGCCTAGGCAAACTCTTTTGTCTCTCTCTCTCCTCTAATGTTTTCCCTTCTTGCTGGAAGTTTGCTCTCATTCAACCTGTCCCAAATAAGGGTGACCGCTCTCAACCCTCCAACTATCGTCCAACTGCTCTCATCTCTTGTATCTCTAAAGTTGTTTAAACTATTCTTGCTTCCAAATTTCTTAATAATTTCTTTTCTCATAATCTACTCTCAGATCGCCAGTATGGCTTCCTTAAAAGTCGCTCTACTGGTGATCTTCTTTCATATCTTACTAACTCTTGGTCATCCTCTTTTCGGGACTTCGGTGAGACCTTTTCTATTGCACTAGACATATCGAAGGCCTTTGATAGAGTCTGGCACAAATCTTTAATTTCTAAACTACCCTCCTTCGGTTTTTATCCCTCCATCTGTGCCATTGTCTCTAATTTCCTTTCCGGCCATTCTATTGCTGCGGTTGTGGATGGCCATCGCTCACTTCCTCATCCTATCAACTCCAGTGTTTCTCAGGGTTCTGTCCTATCTCCCATTCTCTTTCTAATTTTCATAAATTATCTTCTCAACTGTACCTCCAGTCCCATCCATTCATACACAGACGACTCTACCTTACACTACTCAATTAGTTTTCCTGAACGCCCCAGCCAGCAATCCCTCAAAGACAAACGTAATGAAGCCATGCAACACTTATCTTCTGAGCTAATTACTATTTCCAATTGGGGCAGAGCAAACCTTGTTACCTTTAATGCTTCCAAAACCCAATTTCTTCATCTTACTACCCGTTCAGAACTCCCAGAGTACTATCCCTTACAATTCAACAATACAATAATCAATCCTTCATCTTCTCTCAATACTCTCGGTGTCTCTTTTTCTTCTGCTCTCACTCTTACTAGTCTTGCTAAGGCAGCCTCCCAGAGGCTGGGTGTGCTCAACCGCCTCAAGGGGTTCTTTACCCCTGCACAGCTTCTTGCTCTGTACAGGGGCACAGTGCGTCCTTGTATTGAGTATTGTTCACATTTGTGGGGAGGATCCTCTCACACCGCACTCCTAAACAAAGTAGAAAGAAAAGCCTTTCGTATCATTAACTCCTGCCCACTCACCAACTCTCTGCAATCTCTCTCTCTCTGCCGCAATATTGTATCTCTTTCGCTATTCTATCGCTACTACAATAATCAGTGTTCCTCAGAGCTTTCCCAGTGTATACCACCTCCTCTACGTAGGGTACCCGTCTTGCAACACGATCCCACCCCTACTCTGTGCAACTCTCCAACCCAAGAGTGAAACGGTATTCTCAGACTTTCTTCTATTCAACTGCTGAGCTCTGGAACTCTCTCCCAAAATCAGTCTTTCCCTCTTCCTATGACTTAAATTGCTTCAAACTCCGTTTGTCCAGGCATTTTGGCTCGAACGTCCTTTGATTTTGGCCCTGTCACTCTTTTAACTCTGGGGGAGGCACTCGCTACAGGCAGTTCTGCCTTTTGTCTCCCCCAATCACATAGAAAACAAAAATATATATATATGTATAATAAGTATATATATATATATATATATATATATATATACATATATATATGTGTGTGTGTAGTGGGGGGCCAGTATTCTTGTAATATTCATAAGTTTTCATTATACGGATTCATCAAGTTGTAATAGCGTAACCCGTGCCGTGCCGCCTAAAGCCATATTGGGACTGTAATTAAATTTTGAATAATAAAGTAATGTTTGTCTGTACTGTAATCCCTCCTCTTAGGCCATTACTGTGATTGATGGAAGGGTAATTGGTCGATCATTTCCGGCTGCTCATAATACACTCCGATAGAGATTAAGGTCACACAACGACCATCTTCCATACTTCAGCATACACACACTATTTTTTTTTCTCTCTCTCTCTCTCTCTCTCTCTCTCTCTCTCTCTCTCTCTCTCTCTCTCTCTCTCTCTCTCTCTCTCTCAGTACAGGGTATGTATGTATGTATGTATGAATGTATATACGCATGTATGTATGTATATGTATACAGTATATTTATGTATCTATGTATCTATCTATTTATCCATCTAAGTATATTATATGTCTATCCGTCTTCCCCCTCTTGCTCTCTCTGCTTTAATCAATTAACGTAAATTGTGATTGAACCTGTCTAGCTATCCCAGCCAACAATGCTCTATTGTTTTAGTCTTATATGTACATAGAGAGATAGATAGATTGACAGACAGACTAGCAGAGGGGTAGATAGATATATAGAGATCGGTAGATAGACGGTCAAGGCGAAACAATTCTAAACAAATATAATATATAAATAATAAATACATAAAGAATTGGCATTTACCAAGTGTCTTTGTGCGCAAACATATTTGTGTATGTATGTGTGTGTGTGTGTGTGTGTGTGTGTGTGTGTGTGTGTGTGTGTGTGTGTGTGTGTGTGTGTGTGTGTGTGTGTGTGTGTGTGTGTGTGTGTGGGGATAATAACATTTTTGTAGGAGAAAAGGATACTTTAGCCGAAGGCGTACACACACACACACACACACACACACACAACCACTCTCTCTCTCTCTCTGGTGGGTTGTATATATATATATATATATATATATATATATATATATATTTATATATATATATATATATATATATATATATATATATTATATATATATATATATATATATATATATATATAGTCTGTGTGCATGAGGGTATGAGAGAGAATCATCGTGTCATTTGGGTATATTGTTACAGTAATGGCGCCAGCAGGGGGGGGGGGCTGATTTGGTGTGGTTGATTTTTCTGGTGTGTTTTGGGTGTAGTGACGATATATATATATATATATATATATATATATATATATATATATATATATATATATATAAGAGAGAGAGAGAGAGAGAGAGTGTGTGTGAGAGAGAGAGAGAGAGATTGAGTTACATAGAGTGACATAGATACACAGATTACACAGACCTTGTGGTCCCTACTAGGTAGTCTGGACTTAATGGCTAAAATAGAATTTGCTACAAAGTGGAAGGCAAGGATAGCAAAGCAGAAGGCTTTCTCCACACCCACCTCACCCTCCGATCATTAGTCGGCATGGAATTCAGTTGGGGAAAAAAGTCCCCCAGCAGAAAAAGAAAATCTTCTAGGCAACTGGAAAATTTATAGTAAAGAACGAAGTTGAGAAATATTATATACTACTGATGCCTAACCTATATTATATACTACTGATGCTTAACCTATATTATATACTACTGATGCCTAACCTATATTATATACTACTGATGCTTAACCTATATTATATACTACTGATGCCTAACCTATATTATATACTACTGATGCCTAACCTATATTATATACTACTGATACCTAACCTATATTATATACTACTGATGCTTAACCTATATTATATACTACTGATGCTTAACCTATATTATATACTACTGATGCCTAACCTATATTATATACTACTGATGCCTAACCTATATTATATACTACTGATACCTAACCTATATTATATACTACTGATGCTTAACCTATATTATATACTACTGATGCTTAACCTATATTATATACTACTGATGCCTAACCTATATTATATACTACTGATGCCTAACCTATATTATATACTACTGATGCCTAACCTATATTATATACTACTGATGCTTAACCTATATTATATACTACTGATGCCTAACCTATATTATATACTACTGATGCCTAACCTATATTATATACTACTGATGCCTAACCTATATTATATACTACTGATGCCTAACCTATATTATATACTACTGATGCCTAACCTATATTATATACTACTGATGCCTAACCTATATTATATACTACTGATGCCTAACCTATATTATATACTACTGATGCCTAACATATATTATATACTACTGATGCCTAACCTATATTTGTTTTATCTTATTTAACCTATATTATTCCCACCTCCTCAAAATAAATGTCTAGACTTCTTTTGAATGTGTCAATTGTCTTACATTGAGAGAGAGAGAGAGAGAGAGAGAGAGAGAGAGAGAGAGAGAGAGAGAGAGAGAGAGAGAGAGAGTGTATTGTGGTTGTGTTGACTATAAAGATGAGTTATAGTGTACTTATCGCTTGGGTAACTAGCATGTGATATGTTGTGCAGTAAATTTGAACAATGTGTGTGGGGATGATGTTGGTAGTGTGTTCTGTAATGGTAGTTTTGGACGTGGTGCTGTGCTGGGGTGATTTACTATAATAATTATTACTGTTACCTCTTGTGGGTTATTATGATATTTGGTCAATTATTATGGAGAATTCTTCCTTTTGCCATTTCGACCAATGTATTTAAGTTAACAGAAATGCCTTCCCAGCCTTCCTTCAAACTGAGAAATGGCCACCCAGACCCCTATCAATGTAAATATGTTTAGTTTACGAAACACAAATGTCTTGGCCGAAGGCCGGTTTCTTGGAAGACTCGCTATCGCTCGGCCAGAAATAAAATGATTGACGAAAGGGGTGAGGAGTCTTAATATCGGCAAACTAATAAGGCGAAATGTCTTAAAATCTCCCAACTACTGCAGCGAATTGTGGAGGTGACAAAAGACTCCCCTACAGACCAAATAGTGTTAAGGTGTGATGTGGTGGGTTACAGGGTGGTGATGTAGGTGATTGTGGTGAAATAGGTCTATATGAGTTCTCCTGGTGATGATATTAAGGAGAATGTGTGAGGTATCATTTGAGGGGAATTGATTGGTGTTTTTTATTGTTTTAGGATATACAGTATATATATACTGTATTATATGGTGTGTGTTTGGTATGTATATGTTAATTATTTTAGGTTATATAAATGGTGTGTTTGGTATGTTTATATTTCATTATTATAAGTTTTATATATGGTGTTTTTGCTATATTTGTTTAAATATTTTAGGTTATATACACGGTGTGTTTATATATTTTTATGTTATATTTGTTGTGTTTAATAGTTTGTATTATTATTTTAGGTTATATCTATGGTGTGCTTACTTTGTGTATTTATATTTATTTTAGGACATATGGTGTGTATATATGTTTTTTTTTTTTTAATTTTAGGATATATACAGTATATATATATATATATATATGTGGAGGTTAAATCACAAACACGTGTAATTAAATTATGTAGTAAAACTCGCTAGGAAAATTGAAACAATGGAACACCAAGCTTTCGTCTATTCTCTCAAGACCCTGAAGATATCTTGAGAGAATAGACGAAAGCTTGGTGTTCCATTGTTTCAAATTTCCTAGAGAGTTTTACTATATATATATATATATATATATATATTTTGTGTGTGTGTGTGTGTGTGGCGTGTTTCAAATGTTATTTTAAGTATTGTATTTGTGTCGTGGTAGGCTGTGGTGAAAGGTGTACATAACCTTTATGGGAGAATGTTTCTGGCATATTGGGCATCTTGTTACAGAAATTATGGCTGTATGGTAAGAAGAGCGTATAATATGATGGTGTGGTAGGTCTCTCTCTCTCTCTCTCTCTCTCTCTCTCTGTCTCTGTCTCTGTCTCTGTCTCTCTCTCTCTCTCTCTCTCTCTCTCTCTCTCTCTCTCTCTCTCTCTCTCTCTCTCTCTCTCTCTCTCTCTCGTGATGAAGATTGGAAGATGGCCAGTGTGACCTTAATCTTTAATGGAGAGGATTATAGGTGCTTTGAAATTATCGACCAATTAAGTGGACATCAGGGAGAGTGGTGGATACAGTGTGGTGATGTGGGGTTTGGTGAGGTTGGTTGTGTGGTGATGTGTGGTGTGGTGATGTGTGATGTGGTGAGGTTGGTTATGTGGTGAGGTTGGTTGTGTGGTGAGGTTGGTGTGGTGATGTTATGTGGTGAGGTTGGTTGTGTTGTGAGTTGGTGGTGTGGTGATGTGTGGTTGTGTGAGGTTGGTTGTGTGGTGAGGTTGGTGGTGTGGTGATGTGTGGTGTGGTGAGGTTGGTGGTGTGGTGATGTGTGGTGTGGTGAGGTTGGTGGTGAGGTGAGGTTGGTTGTGTGGTGAGGTTGGTTGTGTGGTGAGGTTGGTGGTGTGGTGAGGTTGGTGGTGTGGTGATGTGTGATGTGGTGAGGTTGGTTGTGTGGTGAGGTTGGTGGTGTGGTGATGTGTGGTGTGGTGAGGTTGGTTGTGTGGTGAGGTTGGTGGTGTGGTGATGTGTGGTGTGGTGAGGTTGGTGGTGTGGTGATGTGTGGTGTGGTGAGGTTGGTGGTGAGGTGAGGTTGGTTGTGTGGTGAGGTTGGTTGTGTGGTGAGGTTGGTGGTGTGGTGATGTGTGATGTGGTGAAGTTGGTTGTGTGGTGAGGTTGGTGGTGTGGTGATGTGTGATGTAAATTTGAAATTGAAATTGAAATTGAGATAGTTTATTCAGCCCAAGAACATTATAATACAAAGTAATATTATCTTAGTACAGTACATAATTGATATGATATTGAATCATGATATGATATTGAAAGTTGCCTCTCTTATAAAGACATCGGAATTAGTTAAACCCGAATAATAGGATAGTCCCATTATTTGACATTAGAAAATGTAAACAGTATTCCTGGCAATTACATAACAGTGATATATTATATACTTTGTTTCAACCTTTACATTCATATACATACTCATACTATGTATCATACAGATACATATACATACTCACATACATACAAACATAATTATACCAAATATAATCATACACAATTTACTATCAAGCAGTCAAGTCGCTCAATCCGCAGAGTCTCGGTATATTGCGTAGGTTTATTAGAGGCTTAAGAGTTAAATGTATAATTAAATTTGCAATGGGTAAAACGGAAAAGGGATAAATCAAGAAACATATCAATGATACGGTTTCCGTCAGCAATCTAATAAAATATAATTGCATAAATACAATTTCCGAGACTCCGCTGACTACACGCGCCGACCGCATATACAAATGGCAATTATTTGATTTAATCATACACCCATTTTTTCCACATTTATACACCTTCATAAGTTTACTCCTTATATACCATATCGACAGTGATCTCTTGCATCCACATAATTATGATTTACGCACCACTCCTAACAAACAAATATTTATAGTATATACATAATACTATTATATTTATAGTATATACATAATACTATTATATTTATAGTATATACATAATACTATTATATTTATAGTATATACATAATACTATTATATTTATAGTATATACATAATACTATTATATTTATAGTATATACATAATACTATTATATTTATAGTATATACATAATACTATTATATTTATAGTATATACATAATACTATTATATTTATAGTATATACATAATACTATTATATTTATAGTATATACATAATACTATTATATTTATAGTATATACATAATACTATTATATTTATAGTATATACATAATACTATTATATTTATAGTATATACATAATACTATTATATTTATAGTATATACATAATACTATTATATTTATAGTATACATAATACTATTATATTTATATTATATACATAATACTATAATATTTATAGTATATACATAATACTATTATATTTATATAGTATACATAATACTATTATATTTTATAGTATACATAATACTATTATATTTATAGTATATACATAATACTATTATATTTATAGTATATACATAATACTATTATATTTATAGTATATACATAATACTATTATATTTAGTTTTCCTTTCAAAGACAATTCATTCATACAGATGTGGTGAGGTTGGTGGTGTGGTGAGGTTGGTGGTGTGATGAGGTTGGTGGTGTGGTGAGGTTGGTGGTGTGGTGAGGTTGGTGGTGTGGTGAGGTTGGTGGTGTGATGAGGTTGGTGGTGTGGTGAGGTTGGTGGTGTGGTGAGGTTGGTGGTGTGGTGAGGTTGGTGGTGTGGTGAGGTTGGTGGTGTGGTGAGGTTGGTGGTGTGATGACGTTGGTGGTGAGGTTGGTGGTGTGGTGAGGTTGGTGGTGTGGTGAGGTTGGTGGTGTGATGAGGTTGGTGGTGTGGTGAGGTTGGTGGTGTGGTGAGGTTGGTGGTGTGATGAGGTTGGTGGTGTGGTGAGGTTGGTGGTGAGTGTGGTGGTGTGGTGAGTGTGGTGGTGTGGTGAGTGTGGTGGTGTGGTGAGGTTGGTGGTGTGGTGAGGTTGGTGGTGTGGTGAGGTTGATGGTGTGGTGAGGTTGGTGGTGTGGTGAGGTTGGTGGTGGGGTGATGTTGGTGGTGGGGTGAGGTTGGTGGTTGGGTGAGGTTGGTGGTGTGGTGAGGTTGTTGGTGTGATGACGGTGGTGTGGTGAGGTTGGTGGTGTGGTGAGGTTGGTGGTGTGGTGAGGTTGGTGGTGTGGTGAGGTGGGTGGTGTGGTGAGGTTGGTGGTGTGGTGAGGTTGGTGGTGTGAAGAGGTTGGTGGTGGGGTGATGTTGGTGGTGGGGTGAGGTTGGTGGTGGGGTGAGGTTGGTGGTGTGGTGAGGTTGGTGGTGTGGTGAGGTTGGTGGTGTGGTGAGGTTGGTGGTGTGGTGAGGTTGGTGGTGTGGTGAGGTTTGGTGGTGGGGTGATGTGGTGGGGTGGTTGGTGGTTGGGTGAGGTTGGTGTGGTGAGGTTGGTGTGATGACGGTGGTGTGGTGAGGTTGGTGGTGTGGTGAGTTGGTGTGTGGTGAGGTTGGTGGTGTGGTGAGGTGGGTGGTGTGGGAGGTTGGTGGTGTGGTGAGGTTGGTGGTGTGAAGAGGTTGGTGTGGGGTGAGGTTGGTGGTGGGTGAGGTTGGGTGTGGGGTGAGGTTGGTGGTGTTGGTGTTGGGGGTGGTGGTGTTGGTGGTTGGTGGGGTGAGGTTGGTGGGGGGTGAGGTTGGTGGTGGGAGGGTGGTGGTGTGGTGAGGTAGGGTGGTGGTGTGGTGAGGTTGGTGGTGTGGTGAGGTGGTGGTGTGATGAGGTTGGTGGTGGGTGATGTTGGTGGTGGTGTGGTTGGTGGGTGGTGAGGTGGGGTGAGGTTGGTGGAGTATGAGGTTGGTGGAGTATGAGGTTGGTGGAGTATGAGGTTGGTGGAGTATGAGGTTGGTGGTGTGGTGGTGGTGGGGGTGTTGTGGGTGTGGTGGTGGGTGGTGAGGGGGGGTGGTGTTGGTGGGGGGGTTGGGTGGTGTGGTGGGTGGGGTGTTGGGGGGGGGGGGTGGTGTGGTGATGGTGGTGTGGTGAGGGTGGTGTGGGGGATTTGGTGTTGTGAGGTTTGGTGGTGTTGGTTGGTGAGTGGTGTGATGATGATGGTGGTGGTGTACAAAGGAGTACAAAGGAAATCAAGCAACAACAGATCTAGTGACCCTTCTAGGTTGCTTGTCCTCCAAAACACTGAGGATCAAGTGTCCAAACAGTGGTTTAGAGTGGGTAAGGGAACATTGGAAAGGGAATTACTGCCCTGGAACTAATGTCTGTGGCAGGACTAGGAAGTTAGTAGGGGACAGATGGGTTAGTAACTGAGGGGGGGATAAAATAAAGTTATTCATTTACAAACGCAGTCAGTCGCGGGTTTGATGCGAGATATTTGTCTAGGCGGAGTTTAAATGAATCAACGGTGATGCAGTCTATAACGTTTCGGGGAAGCCCATTCCACAAGTTGACAACTCGATTGAAGAAGAAATTCTTAGATTCGTGTGAGTTAAAAGATTTACCAATAATTTTGCAACCGTTTCCCCGCGTGTAATTAGATTGGTCGATAGTGAAGTACTTACTAGAGTTCATATTGTCGATGCCTTTGATGATTTTGAACACTTGAATTAAGTCACCTCTTAATCTGCGCTGGGTTAAAGGAAATAGATTTAATTCTCTAAGACGCTCTTCGTATGGTTTGTTCTTTAGGCTAGGTATAATTTTGGTAACTCTACGTTGAACTCGTTCTAGCTTGTTTATATCTTTTTGGTAATAAGGGCACCAGGATTGAACGCAGTATTCCAGAAGAGGGCGGACTAAGGAATTGTAAAGGGTTAGGATAACTTCTTTGGATTTATGCTCAAATGACCTGCCTATAAAGCCAATTATTTTGTTTGCCTTCTTAACAACTTCTGAACATTGTTGACTCGGTTTTAGGTTACTCGATATTGTTACTCCCAGATCGGTTTCTCTGTTTACATTCTTAAGCTGAGTGCCATTCATCGAATAGTTTGCTTTCTCATTTAGGTATCCGATATGTAGTACTTTACATTTATCCGCATTGAAACTCATTTGCCAATTTTGGGCCCAACATGACAATTTATCTAGATTGTGTTGCATATCGTCAACTTGTTCTTTTGAGAGTACGCTATTTGCAATTTTTGTATCGTCAGCAAATTTTGAGATTGTACAGGTGTCTATGTCGTTGATGTAAATTAGAAAGATAATTGGACCTAGTACCGATCCCTGGGGTACCCCGCTACTTACATTGGTCCATTTAGATGCCTTACCGTTTATGACTACTCTTTGCTTTCTGTCGCTGAGCCAATTTTCTATCCATTTCAACACACCGTCTTGTATTCCATGCGCTTTTAGTTTTAGCAGTAAACGTTTGTGGGGAACTTTGTCAAAGGCCTTTTGAAAATCAAGGTATATAATATCTACAGCTTTACTCTCATCATAGAGGTTGAGGATATCGTGGAAGAAGTCTAAGAGGTTTGTTAAACAGGAACGATTTTTACGAAAGCCGTGTTGAGTATCTTTAAGTATGTTATTTTCCTCTAAGTGATTTACGAGTCGGTCTCGTATGACCGTTTCTAGCATTTTACATACAACTGAGGTTAAGCTAATTGGACGATAGTTACTGGGTAGGGATTTGCTGCCTTTTTTGAATATCGGTGTTACGTTGGCTAGCTTCCACTGATCGGGCATAGTTCCAGACTGCAAGGATTTATTGAATAGTAATGTCAGTGGTTTGGAGCTCATCCTTAGCTTCCTTTAGAACTCTAGGCGAGATTGTATCAGGTCCAGGCGTTTTATTTACCTTGAGTTTATCTAAACAATTCAATACTTCTCTCTCTGTAACGGTGATATTGCTTAGAACATCTGAATTATCAATCTGAATCGGCGATGGTGTAGGGATATCACTGAGGTCTTCTGTTGTAAAAACTGATGCAAAGAAGGTATTGAGGGCATTACTCATTTGTACTTCGTCTTTGGTGTATTCTCCATTTTCATCGACTAACGGTCCAACAGTTGAAGTAACTACTTTTTTCTTTCTGATATAACTATAGAATTCTTTCGGGTTTGTTTTACTTTGATTCGCAATATGTAACTCTAAGGTCTTTTTACTTTGCTTAATTAACTTTTTGGCTTTGCGTCGTAGCTCTACAAATTTCAGCCGTTCTTCGTCATTTTGTGAGGATTTTAATCTATCATTAGCAAAAAAATTTAGCAAGCAGGCAGTTTGAAATATCTTTATTCCACCATTTGGGCTTATTATTATGGCCTGGACGCCGTATTTTCGAGGTTGTGGTGTGGTGAGGTTGGTGGTGTGGTGAGGTTGGTGGTGTGATGAGGTTGGTGGTGGTGTGATGAGGTTGGTAGTGTGGTGAGGTTGGTGGTGTGGTGAGGTGGTGGTGTGGTGAGGTTGGTTGTGTGGTGAGGCTGGTGGTGTGATGAGGTTGGTGGTGTGGTGAGGTTGGTGGTGAGTGTGGTGGTGTGATGAGGTTGGTGGTGGGATGTGGTTGGTGGAGAGGTTGTGTGGTGTGGTGAGGTTGGTGGTGTGGTGAATTATGGTTGTCTTGTGGTGAAATGGGTACGATTAATAGTGGGAGGGGGGGGGGACGGTGCTTCCTAGACCTCTTGTCACGCTTTGAAAAGTAATACTACCAAGGACGTTCCTCGAGCTAAATTTGTAAATTTTTCAGTAGACAAATGTACCGGCCAAAGGCTGGTTCCTCTTCAATTACAGGCTTGCTTTCGCTTGGTAAGAAATATTTAACACGTAAATGGCACGAAAGTTAATGAGTTATGAGTTAAGTTATCCATTAACATTTCTATTTAACAAGTCATTAGAAACAGGTATAGTTCCAGAAGCTTGGAAGCTTGCAAATGTAGTTCCGATCTTCAAAAAAGGTGATAAATCAATAGCATCCAATTACCGTCCCATTAGTCTCACTTCAATCATAGGAAAACTACTAGAGTCAATTATTGCTAGGAAAATGAGAAACCACTTAGAAACATTTAACTTAATCAATTCTTCTCAGCATGGATTCACTCAGGGACGGTCTTGCCTTACTAATTTGCTTAGTTTTTTTCTCAGAGGTATATGAAGCAGTAGATAATGACAAGTCATATGATATTATATATTTAGATTTCAGTAAAGCTTTCGACAGAGTCCCTCATGAGAGATTGATGAGAAAGGTTGAGGCACATGGAATAGGTGGGGCGTTGTTAGGATGGATTAGGTCATGGCTAATTGGTAGGAAGCAGAGAGTCAGCATAAATGGTACCAAGTCAGAATGGGGAGCAGTCAAAAGTGGTGTCCCCCAGGGATCGGTATTAGGTCCCCTGTTGTTTCTTATATACATAAATGACCTAGATTTAGGTATAACTAGTAGGATAAGTAAATTCGCAGACGATACTAAAATAGGGAGATCAATTGATTCAGATAGCGATATAGAGTGCCTCCAAAGGGATCTAGATACCTTACATGAATGGTCAGTAAATTGGCAGATGAAGTTTAACATTGACAAATGCAAGGTATTAAAGATAGGGAAGATGCAAACAAATGTTAAATATAAACTAGCTAATTTAGAATTAGAAAATTCAGACTGCGAGAAAGATCTAGGTGTGTTTGTTAGCAATGATTTGAAGCCTAGAAAACAGTGTATAAGCGTTCGTAATAAGGCAAACAGGATTCTCGGGTTCATCTCTAGGAGTGTGAGTACAGAACTGCTGATGTTATCTTAAAACTTTACTTGTCATTAGTGAGACCCCATATGGATTATGCTGTCCAATTTTGGTGTCCTTATTACAGAATGGACATAGATTCATTGGAGAGAGTACAGCGTAGAATGACAAAAATGATCTATAATATTAGAAATCTTTCGTATGAAGAAAGGTTGAAGAAATTAGGTTTACATTCGTTAGAGAGACGCAGAGTTAGAGGGGATATGATAGAGGTGTTCAAGTGGGTTAGTGGGATTAACAAAGGGGACATGGCAAATGTACTAAAGCTCAGTGATAGCGAAAGAACTCGTACCAATGGTTTCAAATTAGATAAATTTCGTTTCAGAAAAGATATAGGCAAGTATTGGTTTGGTAACAGAGTTGTAGACGGGTGGAATGGACTACCAAGTGCTATAGTGGGATCTAAAAATGTGGGGAGCTTTAAGATAAAATTGGATAGGCATATGGACGAGAAGGGTTGGGTGTGAAGGGGGATCAGCCGGGTTGGGCCAATCAGCGCTCTGCAGACCTCCATAATCCTGCGTTAATCTCTAACCGTTTTGGTAAGATGATCCTCAGGGTATTAGAGTGTGAAGCCTATAATTGGGCTTTGTAATGAATTGGGGTTGTGTGGGACAGGGATCTGCCTTGCTTAGGCCAATCGGCTTTCTGCAGACTCCCATTTTCTTATGTTCTTATGTTCTTATGTTCTTAAAGGTCTTAATATTGGCAAAGTAACCGGGCGAAAGATCTTTAAATTGCCAAACTAATGAGAACGTCTTAACATATCTTAACTAATGGGGCTAAGAATTAGGGAAAAGTGGGTCCCGAAAAAATAAAATAAATCTTCCCTTCATTGGTTTGTGGGAAATACAGTATGTTATTTAAAGCGAGTTTACCCCTTCTGTGTCGACTACATCTTTTTAGTTTTATTCTAGCTTTATTTAGACGATTTTGTGCAGTTTACAAAGGATCTGTGGTAGTAAAAAGGGTTAAGTGAGATAGTTCCAAGCCTGTTAATTGCTGAAGGCCCTTTCTAAACTTAATAAAATCATCTACTAGCACCAAGAATAAAGTTACAAAGACATCGCCGGTACAGAAGGGGTTAAGGTGATTAAAAGCTTAGTGGCATCAGACCAGTCACCCACCCTGTTAAACTCCTTGCTGAGTCGTTCTACCCCTTTAGGATTGTCCACACTCTCTCCAAGTTTAATGTCATCTACAACATTGGAGGGCACACTCAGCAGCAAACAAGAATCGATGTCATTGACATGTACAGTAAGACAAACATCCGTGGGCCTAAAACAGATACCCGTGGAACTTCCGAAGTGACAGGAGCCTATTCAAAAGAGACACCATTGATTACCACCCATTGCTGTGTACCTGTTAGTCAACTTTCTATGCAATTTGTTTACCTGTACCGAAGCCTAGTTAACTGACATTTGCCTAAAATGAGGCAATTAGTCAGAAACTTTGTAAAAATCTACGTAACGGTTGTCTATAACTTTACTTTTGTAATACTCAATCAGCATTCCATGGGAAAATTCCACTACGTTAGTAACACATGATTCCCTTTCTTAAAGTTTGGTGTCACTTATATAGGCTACTGTATATACTGTATACATATAGTGGTATATATATATATATATATATATATATATATATAGAGAGAGAGAGAGAGAGTGAGTGAGAGTGAGTGTGTGTGCGCGCGCGCGTGAATGATTTTTTTTTTTTTTTTTTTTTTAAAGAGACAATGAACGGAGGAAGGAAAAACACAGGTAAAACAAAAAGGTCCATGTGCCTAAAGGCATCCTCCATTCATAAAATGTTTGTAACAACTGGATTTAAACATTTGCAGATTGTAAGTTTGTGGAAAGCAATTCGAGGGAAGTGAATTCCAAAGAGTAGTAGCTCTGGGGATAAATTAATTCTGATAAGCAGAAGTTCTGCATTGTGGAGGAGAAAGTGAAAATTCATGGGCGCTCTCAGCTGCCCTAGTTCTACGCGGAAAGATGTGGAGAGGCGGCACAATTGAAGCAAGTTCCTCGGAACAATTGCTGTGAAAATATCTGTAGAATAATGCAAGGGATGCAACGTTTCTTCGTATGGATAATGTAGGAAGGTCCTGTGTGATTGCAGGGTTATTGATTAATCTAATAGCTTTATTTTGAATTTTGTCCAACTGCCTCAATGCAACAATGAGTGTGTTTATATGTGAGTGTGTGTGTGTGTGAGTGAGTGTGTTTATATGTGAGTGTGTGTGGATGTATGCTGAAGGCTTGAAGATGGTCAGTGTGGCCTTATTCTCTAACCAAGGGTATTTATTATGAGCGGCCGTAAATGAGCTACCAATTACCCTTCCATCATCACAGTAATGGTAAGGGAGGAGGGATTACAGTACAGACAAACATTATTTTATTATTCACAATTTAATTACAGTCCCAATATGGCTTTACGCGGCACGGATTACGCTATTCCAACTTTATGAATCTGTATAATGAAAAAAAATATTAGTGTGACAGGAGTAGAGCCATATACAATATATACTGTATATATATATATATATATATATATATATATATGCAAAGAGAGAGGGGGGGGAGGAGAGAGAGAGAGAGGCTGGTGCAAAGGTTATACTCTATTTTTTCTGCTGATAACCCTGGTATGAGGGAGAATGGCTGTGTCATTTGTGTATCTTGTTACAGTAATGGTGGCAGAGAGAGTGAATGGTGGTGATGGTGTGGTAAACAATGTATGGTGTGGTGGAAGATGTATGGTGTGGTGCAAAGTGTATGGTGTACTATGGTGCGGTGAATAGAGCGTGGTGTGGTGTGATGTGGTGAAAGGCATATGGTGTGGTTTGGTGTGGTGGAAAGTGTATGGTGTTGTAAATAGTGTTTGGTGTGGTGGAAAGTGTATGGTGTGGTGAAAAGCGTATGGTGTAGTTTGGTGTGGTGAAAAGAGCGTGTTGTGGTGTGGTGTGGTGAAAAGCATATTGTGTGGTGTGTTGAGGTGTGGTGAAAAACGTATGGTGTGGTGAAAATTGTATGGTGTGGTGTGATATGGTGGATACTGTGTGGTATGGTGTTGTATATGGTGATGTGTGGTGTGGTGAGGCATTAGTTGTGTGGTGAACTGTGGATGTGGTGTTGTAGTATGGTTATAATAAAAATGTAACTGGGTGTGTGTATTAGTTTGGGGATAAACTGTTATATGGTGATGATGTACCGGTATGGTATATTTTTGGTCATTTATTTCATTCATTAATTTAGGTTTCCTTGAAGAGGCATTTTTTTTTTTTTGTTAAGTTAATCTGAAAAGGTTTTCCATTTAGCCTAAAGGACAACATAAAATACGTTCCTGAAAAATGGCAAAAGCAACAAAATTATTCAACAAAATATCACAATAACCCCCAGGAGATCGGATCAAACAGCGTTAACAAAGGCTTGAAATGCTGACATGCTTGTATCGATCTGAAAGGGTAAGATTGAATAGTTTGCCTGAATACCCCACCACCACCACCGCTATACTTCAGGGAGGATGGGTTTATTATTTGGCTTGTTTATATATCTTTTTGTTATTCTTTAGTTTCCTCGCTAGACCTCCATCAAGCTTAAAAAAACACCCCCTATATATAAATATAAATTTCTACAATTTTCGGTAGAAAAATGTGCCTGCCAAAGGCCGGTTCCTCTTAAATGACAGGCTCGCTATCGTTCCTCAGGAAAAAAATCGACACCTAAATGGCACGAAAAGTCTTAAAATTGACAACGAAATGGGTCAAAAGGGGTTAAAATCGCCAAACTAATGAGCCTAACGTCATAAAATTTGAAAAGTAATGGGGCTCAACACGAGGGAGAGGAGGGCCCTGAACAACGACCCATCTCCCCTTCACCATAACTCATGCATCACAATACCTTACTATCTTATTGATAAGCTTGGTCTACATTCATATAGTGGGGTACAGTCGACCAAATAAGTGATGTCTCGGCATCAAGTATATTTCGATCAATAATTGTCATCAGCAATATCTAAGCTTTAATTCATCGTTTCGAGTGAGATAGACAACGATGTTCCTATCTTTATACGCCCTATTTACATCTGACAGACATTATTACAGCACACAGCGAGTAAAACGTAATGGCAGCGAAGACACGCCTTATTTGGCCAACTGCACATTAATAATTCCATACATATTTGTCGATGTCAAGTAGTGTTTTCGTTACAAGTAGGCCAACCATCTGGTCCATTAACCTCTATAACTATAAAGTGACTATATTCGGTTTCTTTTCAACTGACGGTAAATTGCAAAGTTCCCATCATGATTTATTTATCAGTTATTTTGAAGATTGTGTAGTTAAATATGGTGTTAATTACATAAACTAAGTCTTAATATGATGCAGTCACTTAGTAGTTTCATATTTGTCCATTAGGTATAGAACAAATAGCTGCTAAGGGATTGAGTTTATCGACAGCTAAAATGAAACACCGTATAAAGTAATCGAGCTATTATTCCTACCATTTGGGAAGAGTCAGCCCGCCTTATAAAGAAGGTATATCCTGTTCCAAATAAGTAGGCCCAAACTCTTGAACATTAACCTCTATAATTCACAAACGAGTAGGGTAATCGAGCAATTATGTCTACGATTTGGGAAGGGTCAGCCAGGGAATAGGTGGGGATATGCATGGCCCCATTTGCTCCAGCCCTTTTTGAGTTCCAGAGATTAGGGTTTACGATTTCTGGCCTATCCTTAATGGATGGACTATATGCTTCACCTTAAGGGGAGATGGGTCGTTTTTTCTGGCCCGTTTGTTTTGAGATTATAAGACGTTCGGCCTATTAGTTTGGCTCTTTTAATACCTTTCGCCCCATTTCGTTGTCAATTTTAAGACCTTTCGTGCAATTTAGGTATCGATCTTGTTCTCTGGCGAGTAATAGCGAGCCTGAAATGTTAATAGGAACCGGCCTTCGGCCAGGACATTTTTCTACCAAGAAATGTACACATTGTTCTTGAAGGGGAGGTGTAGGGGGTGTTTTTCTAAGCTTGATGGAGGTCTAGCGAAACTGAGAAATACATGAATAATTGAATTAATAGACAAAATAAACAAAAACCGCCCCATCTCCCCTTAATTCATAGTTCACAATACCTTACCCTGTTCCAAGTAGGTAGCTCAGAAATCCTGACTCCTAACCTCTGTCACTCAAAAAGGGCTAGAGCAAATGGACTGTAATTTACCACACCTATTCCCTGGCTGACCCTTTCCAAATCGTAGAAATAATAGCTGGATTACCGTAGTGGTTTGTGAGTTATAGGTATAGAGGTTAATGTTCAGTAGTTGGGGCCTACTTATTATAGGTATAGAGGTTAATGTTCAGGAGTTTGGGTCTACTTATTATAGGTATAGAGGTTAATGTTCAGTAGTTTGGGTCTACTTATTATAGGTATAGAGGTTAATGTTCAGTAGTTTGGGTCTACTTATTATAGGTATAGAGGTTAATGTTCAGTAGTTGGGGCCTACTTATTATAGGTATAGAGGTTAATGTTCAGTAGTTGGGGTCTACTTATTATAGGTATAGAGGTTAATGTTCAGGAGTTGGGGCCTACTTATTATAGGTATAGAGGTTAATGTTCAGTAGTTGGGGCCTACTTATTATAGGTATAGAGGTTAATGTTCAGGAGTTTGGGCCTACTTATTATAGGTATAGAGGTTAATGTTCAGTAGTTGGGGTCTACTTATTATAGGTATAGAGGTTAATGTTCAGTAGTTTGGGTCTACTTATTATAGGTATAGAGGTTAATGTTCAGTAGTTTGGGCCTACTTATTATAGGTATAGAGGTTAATGTTCAGGAGTTTGGGTCTACTTATTATAGGTATAGAGGTTAATGTTCAGTAGTTTTGGGTCTACTTATTATAGGTATAGAGGTTAATGTTCAGTAGTTTGGGTCTACTTATTATAGGTATAGAGGTTAATGTTCAGTAGTTGGGGCCTACTTATTATAGGTATAGAGGTTAATGTTCAGTAGTTTGGGTCTACTTATTATAGGTATAGAGGTTAATGTTCAGGAGTTTGGGGTCTACTTATTATAGGTATAGAGGTTTAATGTTCAGTAGTTGGGGCCTACTTATTATAGGTATAGAGGTTAATGTTCAGTAGTTTGGGTCTACTTATTATAGGTATAGAGGTTAATGTTCAGTAGTTTGGGCCTACTTATTATAGGTATAGAGGTTAATGTTCAGGAGTTTGGGTCTACTTATTATAGGTATAGAGGTTAATGTTCAGTAGTTGGGGCCTACTTATTATAGGTATAGAGGTTAATGTTCAGGAGTTGGGGCCTACTTATTATAGGTATAGAGGTTAATGTTCAGGAGTTTGGGTCTACTTATTATAGGTATAGAGGTTAATGTTCAGTAGTTTGGGTCTACTTATTATAGGTATAGAGGTTAATGTTCAGTAGTTGGGGTCTACTTATTATAGGTATAGAGGTTAATGTTCAGTAGTTGGGGTCTACTTATTATAGGTATAGAGGTTAATGTTCAGTAGTTTGGGTCTACTTATTATAGGTATAGAGGTTAATGTTCAGGAGTTTGGGTCTACTTATTATAGGTATAGAGGTTAATGTTCAGTAGTTTGGGTCTACTTATTATAGGTATAGAGGTTAATGTTCAGTAGTTTGGGTCTACTTATTATAGGTATAGAGGTTAATGTTCAGTAGTTTGGGTCTACTTATTATAGGTATAGAGGTTAATGTTCAGGAGTTTGGGTCTACTTATTATAGGTATAGAGGTTAATGTTCAGGAGTTGGGGTCTACTTATTATAGGTATAGAGGTTAATGTTCAGTAGTTGGGGTCTACTTATTATAGGTATAGAGGTTAATGTTCAGTAGTTGGGGTCTACTTATTATAGGTATAGAGGTTAATGTTCAGGAGTTTGGGTCTACTTATTATAGGTATAGAGGTTAATGTTCAGTAGTTTGGGTCTACTTATTATAGGTATAGAGGTTAATGTTCAGTAGTTGGGGTCTACTTATTATAGGTATAGAGGTTAATGTTCAGTAGTTGGGGTCTACTTATTATAGGTATAGAGGTTAATGTTCAGGAGTTGGGGCCTACTTATTATAGGTATAGAGGTTAATGTTCAGTAGTTTGGGCCTACTTATTATAGGTATAGAGGTTAATGTTCAGGAGTTTGGGCCTACTTATTATAGGTATAGAGGTTAATGTTCAGGAGTTTGGGTCTACTTATTATAGGTATAGAGGTTAATGTTCAGTAGTTGGGGCCTACTTATTATAGGTATAGAGGTTAATGTTCAGTAGTTTGGGTCTACTTATTATAGGTATAGAGGTTAATGTTCAGTAGTTTGGGCCTACTTATTATAGGTATAGAGGTTAATGTTCAGTAGTTTGGGTCTACTTATAGGTATAGAGGTTAATGTTCAGTAGTTTGGGTCTACTTATTATAGGTATAGAGGTTAATGTTCAGTAGTTTGGGTCTACTTATTATAGGTATAGAGGTTAATGTTCAGGAGTTTGGGTCTACTTATTATAGGTATAGAGGTTAATGTTCAGGAGTTTGGGTCCTACTTATTATAGGTATAGAGGTTAATGTTCAGTAGTTTGGGTCTACTTATTATAGGTATAGAGGTTAATGTTCAGGAGTTTGGGTCTACTTATTATAGGTATAGAGGTTAATGTTCAGTAGTTGGGGTCTACTTATTATAGGTATAGAGGTTAATGTTCAGTAGTTGGGGTCTACTTATTATAGGTATAGAGGTTAATGTTCAGGAGTTGGGGCCTACTTATTATAGGTATAGAGGTTAATGTTCAGGAGTTTGGGTCTACTTATTATAGGTATAGAGGTTAATGTTCAGGAGTTGGGGCCTACTTATTATAGGTATAGAGGTTAATGTTCAGGAGTTTGGGTCTACTTATTATAGGTATAGAGGTTAATGTTCAGGAGTTGGGGCCTACTTATTATAGGTATAGAGGTTAATGTTCAGGAGTTTGGGTCTACTTATTATAGGTATAGAGGTTAATGTTCAGGAGTTTGGGTCTACTTATTATAGGTATAGAGGTTAATGTTCAGGAGTTTGGTTTCTTATTATAGGTATAGAGGTTAATGTTCAGTAGTTGGGGTCTACTTATTATAGGTATAGAGGTTAATGTTCAGTAGTTGGGGCCTACTTATTATAGGTATAGAGGTTAATGTTCAGTAGTTTGGGTCTACTTATTATAGGTATAGAGGTTAATGTTCAGTAGTTTGGGCCTACTTATTATAGGTATAGAGGTTAATGTTCAGGAGTTTGGGTCTACTTATTATAGGTATAGAGGTTAATGTTCAGTAGTTTGGGCCTACTTATTATAGGTATAGAGGTTAATGTTCAGTAGTTTGGGTCTACTTATTATAGGTATAGAGGTTAATGTTCAGTAGTTTGGGCCTACTTATTATAGGTATAGAGGTTAATGTTCAGGAGTTTGGGTCTACTTATTATAGGTATAGAGGTTAATGTTCAGTAGTTGGGGCCTACTTATTATAGGTATAGAGGTTAATGTTCAGGAGTTGGGGCCTACTTACTATAGGTATACAGGTTAATGTTCAGGAGTTTGGGTCTACTTATTATAGGTATAGAGGTAAATGTTCAGTAGTTTGGGTCTACTTATTATAGGTATAGAGGTTAATGTTCAGTAGTTGGGGTCTACTTATTATAGGTATAGAGGTTAATGTTCAGTAGTTGGGGTCTACTTATTATAGGTATAGAGGTTAATGTGCAGTAGTTTGGGTCTACTTATTATAGGTATAGAGGTTAATGTTCAGGAGTTTGGGTCTACTTATTATAGGTATAGAGGTTAATGTTCAGTAGTTTGGGTCTACTTATTATAGGTATAGAGGTTAATGTTCAGTAGTTTGGGTCTACTTATTATAGGTATAGAGGTTAATGTTCAGTAGTTTGGGTCTACTTATTATAGGTATAGAGGTTAATGTTCAGGAGTTTGGGTCTACTTATTATAGGTATAGAGGTTAATGTTCAGGAGTTTGGGGGTCTACTTATTATAGGTATAGAGGTTAATGTTCAGTAGTTGGGGTCTACTTATTATAGGTATAGAGGTTAATGTTCAGTAGTTTGGGGTCTACTTATTATAGGTATAGAGGTTAATGTTCAGGAGTTTGGGTCTACTTATTATAGGTATAGAGGTTAATGTTCAGTAGTTTGGGTCTACTTATTATAGGTATAGAGGTTAATGTTCAGTAGTTGGGGTCTACTTATTATAGGTATAGAGGTTAATGTTCAGTAGTTGGGGTCTACTTATTATAGGTATAGAGGTTAATGTTCAGGAGTTGGGGCCTACTTATTATAGGTATAGAGGTTAATGTTCAGTAGTTTGGGCCTACTTATTATAGGTATAGAGGTTAATGTTCAGGAGTTTGGGCCTACTTATTATAGGTATAGAGGTTAATGTTCAGGAGTTTGGGTCTACTTATTATAGGTATAGAGGTTAATGTTCAGTAGTTGGGGCCTACTTATTATAGGTATAGAGGTTAATGTTCAGTAGTTTGGGTCTACTTATTATAGGTATAGAGGTTAATGTTCAGTAGTTTGGGCCTACTTATTATAGGTATAGAGGTTAATGTTCAGTAGTTTGGGCCTACTTATATAGGTATAGAGGTTAATGTTCAGTAGTTTGGGTCTACTTATTATAGGTATAGAGGTTAATGTTCAGTAGTTTGGGCCTACTTATTATAGGTATAGAGGTTAATGTTCAGTAGTTTGGGTCTACTTATTATAGGTATAGAGGTTAATGTTCAGTAGTTTGGGTCTACTTATTATAGGTATAGAGGTTAATGTTCAGGAGTTTGGGTCTACTTATTATAGGTATAGAGGTTAATGTTCAGGAGTTTGGGTCCTACTTATTAGGTATAGAGGTTAATGTTCAGTAGTTTGGGTCTACTTATTATAGGTTATAGAGGTTAATGTTCAGGAGTTTGGGTCTACGTATTATAGGTATAGAGGTTAATGTTCACGAGTTTAGCTCTACTTAGTCTAGGTATATAGGTAATTGTTCAGGAGCTTGGGTGTACTTATTATAGGTATAGAGGTTAATGTTCATGAGTTTGGGTCTACTTATTAAGGTATATAGAGGTTAATGTCAGTAGTTGGTCTACTTATTATAGGTATAGAGGTTAATGTTCAGTAGTTGGGGTCTACTTATTATAGGTATAGAGGTTAATGTTCAGTAGTTGGGGTCTACTTATTTATATAGGTATAGAGGTTAATGTTCAGGAGTTGGGGCCTACTTATTATAGGTATAGAGGTTAATGTTCAGGAGTTTGGGTCTACTTATAGGTATAGAGGTTAATGTTCAGTTGGGGTCTACTTATTATAGGTATAGAGGTTAATGTTCAGTAGTTGTTACTTATTATAGGTATAGAGGTTAATGTTCAGGAGTTTGGCCTACTTATTATAGGTATAGAGGTTAATGTTCAGGAGTTTGGGTCTACTTATAGGTATAGAGGTTAATGTTCAGGAGTTTGGCCTACTTATTATAGGTATAGAGGTTAATGTTCAGGAGTTGGGTCTACTTTATAGGTATAGAGGTTAATGTTCAGGAGTGGGGCCTACTTATTATAGGTATAGAGGTTAATGTTCAGGAGTTTGGGTCTACTTATTATAGGTATAGAGGTTAATGTTCAGGAGTTTGGGTCTACTTATTATAGGTATAGAGGTTAATGTTCAGGAGTTTGGGTCTACTTATTATAGGTATAGAGGTTAATGTTCAGTAGTTGGGGTCTACTTATTATAGGTATAGAGGTTAATGTTCAGTAGTTGGGGTCTACTTATTATAGGTATAGAGGTTAATGTTCAGGAGTTGGGGCCTACTTATTATAGGTATAGAGGTTAATGTTCAGGAGTTTGGGTCTACTTATTATAGGTATAGAGGTTAATGTTCAGGAGTTGGGGCCTACTTATTATAGGTATAGAGGTTAATGTTCAGGAGTTTGGGTCTTATTATAGGTATAGAGGTTAATGTTCAGGAGTTGGGGCCTACTTATTAGGTTTAGAGGGTAATGTTCAGGAGTTTGGGGCTACTTATTATAGGTATAGAGGTTAATGTTCAGGAGTTTGGGGTCTACTTATTATAGGTATAGAGGTTAATGTTCAGGAGTTTGGGTCTACTTATTATAGGTATAGAGGTTAATGTTCAGTAGTTGGGTCTACTATTATAGGTATAGAGGTTAATGTTCAGTAGTTGGGGTCTACTTATTATAGGTATAGAGGTTAATGTTCAGTAGTTGGGGTCTACTTATTATAGGTATAGAGGTTAATGTTCAGGAGTTGGGCCTACTTATATAGGTATAGAGGTTAATGTTCAGGAGTTTGGGTCTACTTATTATAGGTATAGAGGTTAATGTTCAGTAGTTGGGGTCTACTTATTATAGGTATAGAGGTTAATGTTCAGTAGTTGGGGGTCTACTTTTTTTAGGTATAGAGGTTAATGTTCAGGAGTTGGGGCCCACTTATTATAGGTATAGAGGTTAATGTTCAGGAGTTTGGGTCATATTATAGGTATAGAGGTTAATGTTCAGGAGTGTTGGCCTACTTATTATAGGTATAGAGGTTAATGTTCAGGAGTTTGGGTCTACTTATTATAGTATAGAGGTTAATGTTCAGGAGTTGGGGCCTACTTATTATAGGTATAGAGGTTAATGTTCAGTAGTTTGGGTCTACTTATTATAGGTATAGAGGTTAATGTTCAGTAGTTTGGTCTACTTATTATAGGTATAGAGGTTAATGTTCAGGAGTTTGGGTCTACTTATTATAGGTATAGAGGTTAATGTTCAGGAGTTTGGGGTCTACTATTATAGGTATAGAGGTTAATGTTCAGGAGTTTGGGGTCTACTTATTATAGGTATAGAGGTTAATGTTCAGTGTAGTTGGGGTCTACTTATATAGGTATAGAGGTTATGTTCAGTAGTTGGGTCTACTTATTATAGGTTATAGAGGTTAATGTTCAGTAGTTGGGGTCTACTTATATAGGTATAGAGGTTAATGTTCAGGAGTTTGGGTCTACTTATTATAGGTATAGAGGTTAATGTTCAGGAGTTGGGGCCTACTTATTATAGGTATAGAGGTTAATGTTCAGGAGTTTGGGTCTACTTTATAGGTATAGAGGTTAATGTTCAGGAGTTTGGGGTCTACTTATATAGGTATAGAGGTTAATGTTCAGGAGTTTGGGGTCTACTTTATAGGTATAGAGGTTAATGTTCAGTAGTTGGGGTCTACTTATTATAGGTATAGAGGTTAATGTTCAGTAGTTGGGGTCTACTTATTATAGGTATAGAGGTTAATGTTCAGTAGTTGGGGTCTACTTTATAGGTATAGAGGTTAATGTTCAGGAGTTGGGGCCTACTTATTATAGGTATAGAGGTTAATGTTCAGGAGTTTGGGTCTACTTATAGGTATAGAGGTTAATGTTCAGTAGTTGGGGTCTACTTATTATAGGTATAGAGGTTAATGTTCAGTAGTTGGGGTCTACTTATTATAGGTATAGAGGTTAATGTTCAGGAGTTGGGGCCTACTTATTATAGGTATAGAGGTTAATGTTCAGGAGTTTGGGTCTACTTATTATAGGTATAGAGGTTAATGTTCAGGAGTTGGGGCCTACTTATTATAGGTATAGAGGTTAATGTTCAGGAGTTTGGGTTACTTATTATAGGTATAGAGGTTAATGTTCAGGAGTTGGGGCCTACTTATTATAGGTATAGAGGTTAATGTTCAGTAGTTTGGGTCTACTTATTATAGGTATAGAGGTTAATGTTCAGTAGTTTGGGTCTACTTATAGGTATAGAGAGTTAATGTTCAGGAGTTTGGGTCTACTTATAGGTAGAGAGGTAATGTTCAGGAGTTTGGGTCTACTTATTATAGGTATAGAGGTTAATGTTCAGGAGTTTGGGTCTACTTATTATAGGTATAGAGGTTAATGTTCAGTAGTTGGGGTCTACTTATTATAGGTATAGAGGTTAATGTTCAGTAGTTGGGGTCTACTTATTATAGGTATAGAGGTTAATGTTCAGTAGTTGGGGTCTACTTATTATAGGTATAGAGGTTAATGTTCAGGAGTTGGGGCCTACTTATTATAGGTATAGAGGTTAATGTTCAGGAGTTTGGGTCTACTTATTATAGGTATAGAGGTTAATGTTCAGTAGTTGGGGTCTACTTATTATAGGTATAGAGGTTAATGTTCAGTAGTTGGGGTCTACTTATTATAGGTATAGAGGTTAATGTTCAGGAGTTGGCCTTTTATAGGTATAGAGGTTAATGTTCAGGAGTTTGGTCTACTTATTATAGGTATAGAGGTTAATGTTCAGGAGTTGGGGCCTACTTATTATAGGTAGAGGTTAATGTTCAGGAGTTTGGGTCTACTTAGGTATAGAGGTAATGTTCAGTAGTTGGGGTCTACTTATTATAGGTATAGAGGTTAATGTTCAGGGAGTTGGGGCCTACTTATTATAGGTATAGAGGTTAATGTTCAGGAGTTTGGGTCTACTTATTATAGGTATAGAGGTTAATGTTCAGGAGTTGGGGCCTACTTATTATAGGTATAGAGGTTAATGTTCAGGAGTTTGGGTCTACTTATTATAGGTATAGAGGTTAATGTTCAGTAGTTGGGGTCTACTTATTATAGGTATAGAGGTTAATGTTCAGTAGTTTGGGGTCTACTTATTATAGGTATAGAGGTTAATGTTCAGTAGTTGGGGTCTACTTATTATAGGTATAGAGGTTAATGTTCAGGAGTTGGGGTCTACTTATTATAGGTATAGAGGTTAATGTTCAGTAGTTTGGGTCTACTTATTATAGGTATAGAGGTTAATGTTCAGTAGTTTGGGCCTACTTATTATAGGTATAGAGGTTAATGTTCAGGAGTTTGGGTCTACTTATTATAGGTATAGAGGTTAATGTTCAAGAGTTTGGGCCTACTTATTTGGAGCAGCTGGGTATAGCTTCGTTATAAGCTTGGCCTACATTCATATACTGTAGTGTGTTTTGCCCCACTAGTTTTCAGATTTTAAGACGTTCGGCCCAGACGTATTGGCGATCGATTTTAAAATCTTTCGCCCCTATTTCTTTGTCAATATTAAAACTTTTCGATAAATTTAAGTGTCGATTTTTTCCTAAAGAGCGATAGCGATCCTGAAATTTAAGAGGAACAGGCGTTCGGCCAGGACAATTTTGTATCGAAAAATTTCCACATTTATCATGAAGGAGGGTCGGGGGTGGGGGGGGGGGTTAAGCTTGATGGAGGTCTAGAAAAAATAAATAAAAATGAAAACAGAGATACATACAGTATATGATCAAATACATACGCCCATCCTCCCTTAACGGTTTTCTAGCAAATTATTCCTGTAAGCGAATCACACTATGTTTTCTTCCATAACACAAATCAAACTGATGTGGCCAACTGTGCATTAATAATTCATACATAGCAGTCGATATCAAGACATTTAAGTTCATATTATTTAGTTGAATAGCGTGGGTGAATTATATCTTTGAAAACCAGGGTGTACAGTATATGAATAACTCAGTCTTGGTTAAGGGAAGAGGGACCGGTTTTCTGGACCACTTTCTCCCTCGTGTTTAACCCCATTAGTTTTGAGATTTCAAGACGTTCGGCCCATTAGTTTGACGATTTTTAACACCTTTCGCCCCATTTCGTTGTCGAGTTTAAGACCTTTCGTGCCATTTAGGTGTCGATTTCTGGCGAGCGATAGCGAGGCTGTTATATTGAATGAAACCGGCCGGGAATTTTGGTCTACCGAAAAATGTAAAAATCTATCTTGAAGGGGGTCTATTGGGGTAGTTTTTCTAAGCTCGATGGAGGTCTAGTGAGGAAACTACAAACTAAATGAATAAATGACTTGATAGACCAAAATCCAGCCTTTGTCCCCTTAACACTCAAACTGTGAACAAGAATAGAGCGATATTTCCAAGACTCACACATTTCTGAATTCAGCGTAAACATTCCTTGCCGAGAAAGACCTGGGTAGAAATGTGGCGCTATTGTGGGTCAAGGGGGGATGGGGCGTGTTTCCTGGTCCCCCTTCTCCCTCATGTTTAGCTTATTAGTTGTGAGCTATTAAGACGTTCGCTCCGTTAGTTTGGCGATTTTGAGACCTTTCGCCTCATTTTTGGATCAATATTAAGACCTATCGTGCCCTTTAGGTGTCGATTTTTTCCTGGCGAGTGATTAGCGAGCCTCTAATTTTAGAAGAAATCTGCCTCCGGCCGGGACAAATGTATATCGAAAAATGTACAAATTTATCTTGGAAGGGGGTTCTAGGGGGTGTTTGTCTAAGCTTGATGGAGGTCTAGCGAGTAAACTAAAAAAATATATAAACAATTCAATATATAGACCAAAAAACAAGCACTACCCCTTAAAACAATGTGTTCCATCTTTGGGAATACTGCTGCTTCATGGAACTGGTGGGAAAATATGATATATGAATACAAAGGAAACCAGGCAACAACAGGTGTGCTGAACCTCACTAGCATGGGGACAAGCGAAAACAATCCTTTCATGTTAGTCTATATTATTGGGTATGCAAAGGAAAACATAGAAGAAAAAACAAATATATATATACGGTATATATATATATTTAGATATACAGTATATATATATATATATATATATATATATATATATATATATATATATATACCGGTATATATATATGTATATACTATATATATATATATATACTATATATATATACCGGGTATATATATATATATATATATATATATATATATATATATATATATATATATATATATATATATATATATATATACAGAGACAGAGAGAGAGATAATGCTGTTTTATGTACATTTTCTTGTATTCCTGTTCATATTTATTAAAGTTTTCAAATTAAATTGCTCCGGTTTGCTCCCTCCTTACTAAAATTGTTGAAGGCCAGGGATTGGTAGAGGAAGGTAGGGATATAGAAGGGGAAAATAGGCGAGTTCACAAATGGGATTTTGTGTTCGAGTCATGTGATTGGTAGGGGGAGGTCGACAGGAGACAGAGCCGGAAGAGAAACAACATTTAATTTTCCTATTCTGAGGGTCCGGGACCACTTTCGCGTTCCCTTGCCCCAATCTCTGTCTCGTCGAGTAGGATAATTATGTTTATTATATTATAGAATTATATTGATCTAAGTACCATGTATCTATTTATCAACCCTACGAAGCAGGTGGTATTGATGCCATACGTACCGGAGTGAGTGAGTGGTATTAGCTTGTCTGTCTGTATGTCTAGCTGTCTGTCTGTCTGTCTGTCCTTGAATTAATCTTAGACTGTTGGATGGATGTTAACCATATTTTACAAGCACAGTCGCTCAAATAAGTGATGGCACTGCACCAAGTATATTTCGATCAGTAATTATCATCAGCAATATATAAGTTTAAATTCATAATTTCTAGTGAGATATACAAGCATGTTCCTACCGTTACACACCCTATTCAACATCTGACAGACAATAATACAGCTCACAGCGAGCAAACCGTAATGACAGCAGAGACACAACTTATTTGGCCAACTGTACATTAAATTGTGGCCATAGGTTTGTGAAGCTGTCCCGAACTTGATCGGATGTTTTCATTAATTAGGCCTACTTAAACAGATTAACTTGCTCATGTAGTAATGTACACCCTATTATATATATATATATATATATATATATATATATATATATATATATATATATATATATATGTGGTGGATTGTGTTCTTTTATTTATAAATGATTTTTTACTTAATACGTTGTTTCCACATAGCGATTTTGATTAGTTGTTTTGTCTTTTTACTGTGTTGGTATACGTTTTTGTTTGTTTATTTTGCAAGTTTTACATTATAATTTACATTTCGGAGGTTCGTTTTGCTGTTCGAGGGTTCATATTAGGGCAGGATTTATGTAAAACATAAATCAATATACATTCAGGTTAAGGTCAGTTAAAAAACAAAAAGCCTTAATGAGGAGGTAGTTGATTTTTTGGACCCCTTTCTCCCTCATGTTCAGCATATTAGTTTTGAGGTTTTAAGACGTTTGTTCTGTTAGTTTGGCGATGTTGAGACCTTTCGCCTTATTTCTTTGTCAATATTAAGATCTTTCGTGCCATTTAGGTGTCGATTTGTTCCTGTCGAGCGATAGCGAGCCTGTAATTATAGAAGGAAGCGGCCTTCAGCCGGGAAATTTTTCTACCGAAAAATGTACAAATTTATCTTGAATGGGAGTTTAGGGGGTGTTGTTATAAGCTTGGAGGTCTAGCGAGGAAACTCAAACATAAATAAATATATAGACCAAAATACAAGCACTACCCCCTTATATGCAAAGGTTGAGCTTATGTTTACTATTAATTAACATGTCATCATGTTCAAAGTGAATGTTATCTAGCATAATATGCATATCACACTCCTAACATACCAGCTATATATTCCCTTAGGTGCAGGTCAAAGGTTGTATTCAGAGATAAACACGAGGTTTATTATAAGTTCTCCTTAACCCCTTCTGTACCGCCACGTATTTTTCATTTTATTTTTCTAGCTATATTTAGACGATTTTGAGCAGTTTAAGAAGGATCTGTGCTAGTATAAAGGTTAATTGAGATAGTTCAAAGATAGTTCAAGGCTCTGGAGGTCCTTTTTAAACTGAATAAAATCGTCTAATAGTAGCCAGAAGAAGATAAAAAGACGTCGCCGGTACAGAAGGGGTTAAGTATCAGACACTTTCTTAGCCATTGTAACAAACATAATAGCTATGTTATGGTAAAGGTCGGGGATAAAGGTAGTTATATAATAATAAAAGGGTAAGGTTATCGATAGAGGTCAAAGGAGTAAGTTTGTTTTGGTATCTTCATTAATAAACCATTCAGTACCGGTGACGAAAATTTCCCCACATTCTGGTAACTATTAGAGGATTAAAAAGGCCCTTCTGCAATCAACAGGCTTCGAATGATCTCGCGTAACCCTTTATACTACCACAGATCCTTCTTAAAGTCCACACAATCTTCAATGTATAGCTATAATATAATAAAATGCACGTCACCAGTAAACTATGGGTTAATGATTCAAAGCTTCACAGGGTTTGGTATGCAATTGTTTTTGCTAATATTTAAACAATTTATTTCTACTCTATTTACATTATATTTGATCCACTATACTGTATTAATACCAACTCACTCTCTCTCCAGACCAAAGTTTTTTATAGCTTGGGGGCGTGTGTGAATATGTGCTTTGTCAAACACGGTATCCAGAGAACTGCTCCCTGGACTGTCTCAATACTCCACTCCCCCCCCCCCCCCCTCCCCTCCCAATCCCCCCACCCCTCCGAAAGCTACCACTCGGGCATTTCACCCTCGGAAAGGCAGCCGCCCCCCCCCCCCCTCCATAAAGCAAAACCGATCTACTTAGGTTATGATATTGTTATGTTTGGTTATAATGAGTTACAGTAAGTTAAGTTCCAGTTTTGTATCAAAGTAAAATCCGGTTAGGTTAAGACGGGTTAGGTTAGAATTGACAAGTTTCGGTTAGGTTAGGGTTAATAGATTAAGTTAGGGAATGATACTCAACACATTCCAATACTGTGTAATGTAGTAGCCCATATTATTCCTAAGCCTATTCAGTATTAAGACGTGATTCTTCATTATTTTATGGCTATTATTAAACAATATTACTCAACTTCTGAAAGCCCTCTAGGAATCAAAGTGGGAGCCTGATATGTATTCCAAAATATACACTGCAATTTCTCTGAACTAGGATCTTTCTAAAATTTATGAATATGGACAAAGTAATCTAGTTTTCGTGAATGCAGAGAAAACCAAGCACATACAATTTTTTAACTGACGCAATCTTTCTGACTCTCACATAATGATTAATGATGTAAATATTCCCACTTCCTGCAATACTGGTATCCTTGGTGTTACATTGAATGCCGACCTAAGCTGGGTACCTGGATTTAGATCCATTGCGAAAAATACCCCTTAAAAACTGGGACTCCCTGTTCGAGAATTTTTCACTGACGAGCAGTTAGCCAATATACATATACTGTAAGTCATGGGCGTTCTCAAATGGAATACTGTACAGTACACCCTTGTGGAATGGATGTGGAAGGGTTGCATCGAGGCAGTTGGACAAAATTTAAAATATAGCTATTAAATTAAGGGGGAACTACTCGCTTTTTTCTGGACCCACTTCTCCCTCATGTTAGCATATTAGTTTTGAGGCGTTAAGGCGTTCGTTCCGTTAGTTTGGTGATTTTGAGACCTTTCACTCCATTTCTTTGTCAATATTATGACTTTTCGGGTCCTTCAGTGTCAATTTTTTCCTGGCGAGCCAAAACGAGCCTGTAATTTTAGGCAGAATCAGCCTGCGGCCGGGACATTTTTCTACCAAAAATTTTACAAATTTATCTTGGAAAGGTGTCTAGGGCGTGTATTTTTAAGCTTGATGGAGGTTTAGCGATGGAACTAAAAATATATATAAATATATAAATACATAGACCAAAAACCAAGCACTACCCCCTTAATCACTAACTCTCCAATCACGCAGGACCTTCCTCCATTATTCATACAAAATGATGCTGCATCCCTTGCAATATTCTACAGATATTTTAACATCAAATTTTCCGAGGAACTTGCTTCAATTGTACCAGCTCTCCGCATCTTTCCCCACGTGTACTAGGGCAGCTGGTAACACCCATGAACTCACACTCTCCACAATATAGAACTTCCACTTATCAAAATTCCTTTATCCCCAGAACTACTACTTTCTGAAATTCACTACGTTGGAGTAGCTTTCCCAAAACTTACAACCTGCAACAGTTTAAATCCAGTTGTTACAAACATTTTACAAATGGAGGATGCCTTTAGACCCTTGAACCTTTGTGTTTTGTTTTTGTTATTCCTTCCTCCAATCATTGTCTTTTTAAAAAGTACGTCTCAATTAACCCTCTGACTTTCAGAAGTCCTTCCTAAACTGAATAAACTCGTCTAATGAAATTGATAATGCGTCCTTGTGTTAATTCGAAGGTTAAGATTGCTATATTTGATTTAGTTCTGTATACTGGGGACATTTATCTAGGGGCAACTGTACTAAAACCATCAGAACAGGACGAAAATCATAGTTTAATTAAATTGATTTCGTTTTGAGATCGAAACATGTAAAACTATAACCAAGTCAGTATTATTTAATTTTGAGATAGAACATTTGTAAAGAAATACCAAATTCGATTTTATAACCAATCATTATACTAAATCACTCTAACGAATAACTGTCATTGAGATCAACCAGCCAACCATCCAATCACACCAACCAGCCAACCAACCAATCACACCGACCAATCACCCCAACCAACCAATCACCTCAACCAACCACCCCAGCTAATCAACCAATCACACCAACAAACCAACCAGTCACCCAACAAACCAATCACCCCAACCAACCAACCAATCACCCAACCAACCAACCAATCACCTCAACCAACCATCAAATCACCCCAACCAACCAACCAATACCCCAACCAACCAACCACCCCAGCTAATCAACCAATCACACCAACCAGTCACCCAACCAACCAACCAATCAATCACCCGAACCAATCACCCCAGCCAACCAATCACACCAACCAATCACACCAACCAACCAACCAATCAATCATCCCAATAAACCAATCACCCAACCAACCAACCAATCATACCAACCAATCATCACAAACAACCAACCAATCATCACAAACAACCAACCAATCATCCCAACCAACCAATCAATCACCCCAACCAACCAATCATCCCAAGCAACCAACCAATCATCCCAACCAACTAACCAATCATCCCAACCAACCAACCAATCACCTCAACCAATCACCCCAACCAACCAATCAGGCTGAGATGCGGACACCATCCAGCTCTTCTGAGCTATCAGAAGAGACTGGATGACTCCGTCGTCGACACCTGCCCAGGATGTAACACAGCACCCCATACCACCAAACACATCATAGAAGACTGCATTCCACACAACCACTTACGCCAACAACACAATCTACACTCAATGAGAGCGCTTTGGGAAAGCCCGATTGCGGCCATGGCCTTCCTCAGGGACTCGGGGCTGTTCGGCCAGGCAGCTTAGGGAACAACAACAACAACAACAACAACAACAACCACCAACCAAACGCCCCAATCAACCAGTCACCCCAATCATCTAGTCACGCCAACCAACCAATCACCACAACCAACCAACCATCCAATCACCCCAACCAACCAATCACCCCAACCAACAAATCACCCCAACCAACCAATCACCCCAACCAACTATCCAATCACCCCAACCAACCAACCAATCGATCACCCCAACCAACCAATCACCCCAACCAACCAACTAATCACCTCAACCAACCAACTAGCCAATCACCCCAACCAACCAACCAACCAATCAATCATCCCAATTAACCAATCACCTAAACCAACCAATCCCTTCAACCAACCAACCAATCACTTCAACCAACCAATCACACCAACCAACCAACTAACCAATCACACCAACTAACCAACCAATCAATCACCCCAACCAGCCAATCACCCAAACCAACCAATCACGTCAGTCAACTAACCAACCACCTCAACCATCCAATCAACAACACCAAGCAACCAATCACACCAACCCAACCAATCACCTATCCAATCACCAATCTCCCAGTCCCGCACCGCCAGCCTTGGGTGGGTTGTCCACTCACATAACGAGGGTGTGGACGCCCCCAAACTTTTTATTGGATTTTATTTGTATTATTTTTGTTGTGTTTTTGTGTTTTTTATTTCCTTGTGTCTTTATTTCGTTAGCTGTTGTGTGGAAAAGTTGGCTGCGTGCGTGTGATTGCTGCAGTCCTCCATCCCTCCTCTTCCCTCCTCTCGTTCCTCCCCTCTCTCTCTCTCCTCCCCTCCCTCCTCCCGTCTCTCTTCTTTCTCTCCACTCCTTCATCCTCTCGTGTCTACTCTCTCTGTCTCTCTCCCCCCCTCACCCATCCTGTCTCTCCCTTTAACTCACACTAATCTAAGAATTTCTTCTTCAATCGAGTTGTCAACTTGTGGAATGGGCTTCCCCGAAACGTTATAGACTGCATCACCGTTGATTCATTTAAACTCCGCCTAGACAAATATCTCGCTTCAAACCCGCGACTGACTGCGTTTGTAAATGAATAACTTTATGTTATCCCCCCCTCAGTTACTAACCCATCTGTCCCCTACTAACTTCCTAATCCTGCCACGGACATTAGTTCCAGGGCAGTAATTCCCTTTCCAATGTTCCCTTACCCACTCTAAACCACTGTTTGGACACTTGATCCTCAGTGTTTTGGAGGACAAGCAACCTAGAAGGGTCACTAGATATGTTGTTGCTTGATTTCCTTTGTACTCCTTTGTACTCCTTTGTACTCCCCAATCGCCCTCTCACCTTCCTCTTCCCTTCTCCCCTTTACTGCCTCCCTCCCCTTCTTTCTTTTACATGTAGGCATTCTCGCTCTCTCTCTCTCTCTCTCTCTCTCTCTCTCTCTCTCTCTCTCTCTCTCTCTCTCTCTCACATAGTTAAAGGATATAATTTATTAATGTTTGTTCTTGATTTATGCATGCACATATTGTGTGTGTGTGTGTGTGTGTGTGTGTGTGTGTGTGTGTGTGTATTATTATTTGTTTTTATTTATATGTATATTTCGAGACGACAGCCATTGAAACTGAGAAAAAAAACACGATTCCCCAACTTAGCTTATTCTAAGTGGGCAACAGACTGACCTAGGCTGCCACATGGATGTTGCTCCACGTGGGTAGAGCGTGAACATGGTTGGTAGTGATCCCATGATACCGGCATCCACAGCTATAGGTAACGCCATCGAACTTGACAATAAACTGGACCCCCCTAGCTTCTTATAACTCAAAATGAATGAAATACATCGGGCTGACAGTTCTATCATTTAGGAAGAGTCCACCAGGATATAGGTGTGGATATTTACAGCCAGTTTTCTCAAGGTCCTTTAGAGTTACGAAGAAGTCAGGGATCAAGATTGTTGTCAAATTTGTTGGTGCTACCTATAGTCCTGTCAGTCAGGAATGCCTGTTTTAAGATACACTTCACCTGTATGCAGTGAGGTTCAATCCCATGCTGCCTGCGACTTCTAATACAGACTACATACTAAGCTCCGCAACCGTGACACCTTGTATGTGTGTGTGTGTGTGTGTGTGTGTGTATGTGTGTGCGTGTATGTGCGTGTATGTGCTTTTGTTTTTTATTTTGGTGTTTGTATATATATATATATTTGAACTTCTTCCTCTGGACATAGTTTGAAGCCAGTAGATTCAACCGCTCAGCACGGTAAAGCCAGGAGGTGTCATTCCAGACCGTGAGATGAAACATTGAGACAGTTTGAGTGTTGCAACCGAGCAGGTTCATGGTCCCACCTTCATAGATCCATGACACCTGGTTGTCTCCTCATGGCTCGGTGCAAGCTCCAACTCCTCAAAGCTGCATCGCCACTGTCCTGCTGTCCCATCTCACAGTCTCAGACCCTCTCTCTCTCTCAAACGCCACCTATTGAGCTTGTTACTCACAGGATACTGCCCCCAAAACATATGTTGAATATGGGAATATTCATACAATGCTGATTCATTGGGAACAGAGAGGGTATTTTGTATGGCCTGTCGGAGGGATTTATAGTGATGCACTTAACTAAGTACAGCGCAATATCCATCCCAATAAAATCTGCCCATTAACACATTAGGATTTGAACTGGAGACCTATAGATTACCATTCCAGTAGCAAGACCACTCCACCACACCTCCCTTAACATAGTGTGTGTGTGTGTGTGTGTGTGTGTGTGTGTTGCACTCCAGCCAGGATTTGAACCCGAGATCCTAGGAATTGGAGCTTGGCTTACTCACAGCCATCATATGGGTGCTGTTTGGTAGTGAGGCCACCTGACTACAAATCCTTGGATCCCATGTTCAAACCCTGGCTGGGGTATTGCAATTTGTTTTATGTAAACCCAGGGACAAATCTTTCAAAACTTCAAATAAACTTTTCTCTATTGGTGTCATACCAACATACTCTTGAACTACACTAATGAAGCCTTGAATATTAAAACTTGTTTATTTATTTTTGTTAACCCTTGTTTCGCGGCTGATGACTTAAGTAACATTAGAGAACCTAGGCCCAAAGGCGGCTGACAGATTAAGTAGCAAGGAATGTTCCGCACATTATCGGCAGTATGAGAGAGTCACAAGGGCTGGGAGGAGCGCGGGCAGGCTTTGACCGTTCAGCGTGAACCCCGTCCCACCACTGATAGCACCACAACATGTGTACATATCCCTCGTCTCGCTATATAGGGTAAAATCTCGGGAAATTACCGTATTATTGGGTTTTTGTACTCGCGTTGCAACATCGTTACAAGCAAACAAGGATGATTCAGGTGTCATTGGAAAGCTCTATTATCGCCCTTTCACGGATACATAATTGTATTACGCTCTGGCTCTTGTTTATGCATGAAAAAGAGCATGGAATGATGCTCGTTTAGGGTAAATCTGCCCGCCACACAGGTCGTAAACGCTACAAACATCGCCGTCGTTTGAGGGTTAAGTTTGTTAAGCCCTACTGTACCATAGGGTATGACCATAAGTGTACCCCCTAGTACCAAGCAATGTGGCCAAAATGGCTTCAGAGGCAAAATATAATAACCTCCCACCTCAAAAGTTGATGAAACACTGACCCAGACAGCCTATGGAAGCTTGCAGCCAACCTAAGAAGTGTTGCCAATTCCTTAGAACAGTTCTTACAAGTCATGGTACCAGCCACTGCCTGATACTGGCAGTTACAAGGCCGTCGCTGGGACTGGTGAGTGATTTATCTACTGACGGCTGGCAGCCGTCGCTGGTATTGTACCGGTTAAGGGTATGTTTTTACTATGTGAAAGGTGAGAAATCTCAGAATGAAAGCTTAATGTGCAATGTATCAAGGGATAGGTGTACGAACAGTGATATACGGGGCTGAAACATGGGATCTGAATGTACAAGAGAATAAAAGGTTGGATGTGATGGAGATGAGCTGCTTGAGGAGTATGTGTGGAGTGACGCTTATAGACAGATTGAGGAATGAAGACGTAAGTAGGAGAGCGGGACAACAGAAACCCTTATTAGCCAGAGTGGAAGAAGGATGCCATGTTGTTATGGGCATGTTGAACGAATGGGTTATGAAAGGCTTACAAAGAGAATATAAGAGTTAGAAACAAGGGGAAATAGATTGAGAGGAAGACCTCGGAGGAGATGGAGAGATGGTGTGAACAAAGCGTTGGAAGATAGAGAGATGATTCAAGAACAGGCAAGAGAAGTGGTGATGAATAGGAAGGAGTGGAGAGAAGCTTGTGAATAGATGAGTGATAACACAGACGGAGGGAGTGAGGGTCGGGCTCCAAATGGACTAGATAATTGTCCGTCAGGTGCCCGGCCCGGGGAGCCGGTTTGTATAGGAAGGGCCCTGCCTGAAAGTATGCGCATCTGCCTCCTGTTACCGGAACCTCTCCGGGAGATCTGGGACCTGGGAATCTTTTCCTGTGGACCCCTCATGGTCCTTTGTCTCTGGGTCTTCTCCTGGGTGGCCTATGTGTATAGGCTATGAATATTTCTATGGATATTTTATTGTTTCTGTTCGGGGTCTGTCTCGAGTCGGCCTGAGCATATACCGGTACATACATTCATACATACATGGTATCACTTGTAAATAAAGAGGTAATCAAAACTGTGTACTGTAGGTAGAACTGGACTTTCGACCGTAACTATACTGTAAACAGAGAGAGAGATATCCGCTTATACAAACCTGCCTTACATACATAAATACATACATACATACATAAATACATACATACAGAAAGACATCCGTGCCTACAAACCAGGCTTACATACATACATAATATATACATACATAAATAGATACTGTACATACAGAAAAACTTCTGTCCCTACAAACCTGGCTTAAATACATACATACATACATACAGAGAGAAAGCTATTCATGCATACAAATGTGGCTTACATACATACATACATGATATATACATATTATATACATACACACATGATATATACATACATACATACATGATATATACATACATAAATACATACATACAGAAAGACATCCGTACCTACAAACCTGGCTTACATACATACATGCATAAATACATACATAATACATACATACATAATTTAGAAAGATACCCGTGCCTACAAACCTGGCTTACATACATACATACATAAATACATACATACATACAAATAGAAAGAGCCAATCAGCCGGCCAGCCCAGCAGAGGCGGTGGTAGTGTGTAATCAATTGGTCCGACAACAACAACAACAACGAGAACAATAACAATAACAACAAAACACCGGCTCCACCCCACCGCATAACAACAAAGAACAACAAAAACAACGACAACAACAACACCGGCTCCATCCACATCGCGTGACAATAAACAACACGCATATCACAACAACAACAACAACACCGGCTCCATCCACATCGCGTGACAATAAACAACACGCATATCACAACAACAATAACAACAACAACACCGGCTCCATCCACATCGCGTGACAATAAACAACACACATATCACAACAACAACAACAAACAACAACAACACCGGCTCCAGCCACATCGCGTGACAATAAACAACACACATATCACAACAACAACAACAACAACAACAACACCGGCTCCATCCACATCGCGTGACAATAAACAACACACATATCACAACAACAACAACAACAACAACAACAACAACACCGGCTCCAGCCACATCGCGTGACAATAAACAACACACATATCACAACAACAACAACAACAACAACAACAACACCGGCTCCATCCACATCGCGTGACAATAAACAACACACATATCACAACAACAACAACAACAACAACAACAACACCGGCCCCAGCCACATCGCGTGACAATAAACAACACATATCACAACAACAAACAACAACAACAACAACACCGGCTCCAGCCACATCGCGTGACAATAAACAACACACATATCACAACAACAACAACAACAACAACAACAACAACACCGGCTCCAGCCACATCGCGTGACAATAAACAACACACATATCACAACAACAACAACAACAACAACAACACTGGCTCCAGCCACATCGCGTGACAATAAACAACACACATATCACAACAACAACAACAACAACAACAACACCGGCTCCAGCCACATCGCGTGACAATAAACAACACACATATCACAACAACAACAACAACAACAACACCGGCTCCAGCCACATCGCGTGACAATAAACAACACACATATCACAACAACAACAACAACAACAACAACACCGGCTCCATCCACATCGCGTGACAATAAACAACACACATATCACAACAACAACAACAACACCGGCTCCATCCACATCGCGTGACAATAAACAACACACATATCACAACAACAACAACAACAACACCGGCTCCATCCACATCGCGTGACAATAAACAACACACATATCACAACAACAACAACAACAACAACACCGGCTCCATCCACATCGCGTGACAATAAACAACACACATATCACAACAACAACAACAACAACAACAACACCGGCTCCATCCACATCGCGTGACAATAAACAACACACATATCACAACAACAACAACAACAACAACACCGGCTCCATCCACATCGCGTGACAATAAACAACACACATATCACAACAACAACAACAACAACAACACCGGCTCCATCCACATCGCGTGACAATAAACAACACGCATATCACAACAACAACAACAACAACAACACCGGCTCCATCCACATCGCGTGACAATAAACAACACGCATATCACAACAACAACAACAACAACACCGGCTCCATCCACATCGCGAGACAATAAACAACACGCATATCACAACAACAACAACAACAACAACAACAACACCGGCTCCATCCACATCGCGTGACAATAAACACACACATATATCACAACAACAACAACAACAACACCGGCTCCATCCACATCGCGAGACAATAAACAACACACATATCACAACAACAACAACAACACACAACAACCCCACCGCTCCATCCACATCGCGTGACAATAACCAACACACATATCACAACACAACAACAACACAACACAACAACCAACACCGGCTCCAACCACATTCGCGAGACAATAAAACAACACACTATTCACAACAACAACAACAACAACAACACCGGCCCATCCACATCGCGTGACAATAAACAACAACACACGATCACAACAACAACAACACACCAACAACACACCGCTCCATCCACATCGCGTGACAATAAACAACACGCATATCACAACAACAACAAGAACAACACCGGCTCCAGCCACATCGCGAGACAATAAACAACACGCATATCACAACAACAACAACAACACCGGCTCCAGCCACATCGCGTAACAATAAACAACACACATCCACACAAAAAACAACAACAACAACAACAGCGCGAACACCGGCTCCACCACATCGCGTAACAACAAACAACATTAACATATAATAACAACAATAACAACAACAAAACAAGTCACACACACACACACACACACACACACACACACACACACACACACAGGTCATAAAACAGCATCAAACGTGGCTGCTGCTGCTGGTATCTGGAAGTGCTGTGGGGGGAGGGAGGTGGTGGAGAGTGGGGGAGGGGATTTGTGGGGTGATGGCGTGAGGGGGGAGATTGTTGGAGAGTGAGGAAGGGACAGTTTTGTGGGGTGATGGTGTGTGTGGGGGGGGGGGGTAGGTGGTGGTGGAGCAACGGTGGTGGAGTGGTGGTGGTGGTGGTGGTGATGGTGGAGTAATATTGCTTTAGGAGTGGTGGTGGTGGAAAGGGGGTGGGAGGAGGGAAGCATTGGTGGAGCATTGGTGGTGGTGGAGGAGAGAGTGGTGGTAGTGGAGTAGGAAGTTTGGGGCATATATGGAATGGCGAAGGGATGGTGGTGGAGAGGGAGATTGATTGGTGGAGTGACAGTGGTGGAAGAAAATTTGAAAGTGGTGGGGTTGGTTCTGGTGGGTTGGGTGGTGAAACGGTGGTGGAGGAGAGGGAGAAAGTGGTGGTGGTGGTGGTGGATTGGGTGGGGATTGTGGTGAAACAGTGGTGGAGGAGATAAAGTGGTGGTGATGGTGGAGAGGGAGAGGGATTGGTGGAGTAACAGTGGTGGAGTAACAGTGGTGAGTGATTGTTGGAATATTGGAGAGGGTGTGTGCTAGGGATTACGTGAGATTGGTGGAGAGGGGATAAGGGTAGGCTTAGTAATGGTGGAGAGAGTGGTGGGGAGGTGAGTGTTGGTGATAGTGATGGGGGAGGTGAAAAGTGGAGGGAGGGATGGTAGGGGTGTGAGTGTATGAGGGAGGAGAGAGAGGGGGGGGGTGAGGGGTGTGTTGATTGGACGGGAGGCAAGTAGAGAGATAAAAGGAGTTACAATGAATATATAGTACCTCAGAGACTTTGCGGTTCATTCCGAGGAGATACTCGAAGTGAAGGAGAGACTGTTTAGTGCACTTAACTCATTACATAGTGTGTACTACTATCTACTCTCTTCTTGAACTGCTCTACTGAATAACTGGTAACAACTTTGGAGAGAAGTTTGTTCCAGGTAGAATAGATTCACAAATACTAGTGTTGAACCTTTTCAATTTTAATTTCCAGCCATGGATGCGTGTTGTATTAATAATCATGATAAAACATTTTGATATAATCCACATTGTCAAGCCCATTAAGTATTTTAAATACTTCAATGAGTTGACCTCGTAGTCTGCGTGTCTGCAACAAAAATAAATCAAGAGCACTCAAACCGGTTCTCATAGCTCAGTCTTCTAAGCGATGGAATAAGTTTTGGTAGCCCTAGCTTGTACTCTTTCCAGTCGCTCTATATATATCCTTAGTGCTGGAGACCAGAATTGAACAGCATACTCCAGGAGAGGCTGTATCAAAGCGTTGTAAGGTGTAAGGACTATTTCCTTATTTTGATACTTAAATTGCCTCTTAATATAGCCCAATAATTTCTGAGCTTTCTTCTGTACTTCAATGCACTGATTGGAAAAACTTTAGGTCACTGCTAATCAGAACACCAAAATCCTTCTCCAAGTCAGTCACTTCCGGAGGTATTCCCAAGAGCGAATAGCCTGACTTGGGTTTTGCTTGGCCGATATGCACACCATGCACTTTTCCAAGTTATGAGGCATATCTGCCATGTCTCCGACAATTCACCCAGTATGTTGAGGTCCATCCTGAGCTGTTCAACCCCTTTGGGGTCCTTCACATTCATTCCAAGCTGTATGTCATCTGCAAACTTGGAGATCACACTCAACAGACCAATATCGATGTTATTTATATACAGTATATGATAAACAGAAGTGGGCCAAGGGCAGATCCCTGTGGAACTCCAGAAGTGACTGCTGTCCGCTCAGACGAATCACCATTGATTACCACTCATTGTTGTATGCCTGTTAGACAACGTTTTATCGAATTTGTGATCTCTGTATTGATACCTAGTGCACTCACCTTTTGTCATTAGCCTGCAATGAGGCACTTTGTCAAAAGTGTTTTGAAAATCTAAGTAAAGGATGTCAATGGCTTTACTTTTGTCTTACTCAGCATGTCATGGACAAATTCCAGCAAATTGGTAGGATATGATCGTTTTCACCTGCATTCATGTTGGGAATCTGTAATTAAATTGTGCATTTCTAGGTACTCAACTATCTTGTCTACTAGTATCCCTTCTAAGAGTTTTACTATGATAGAAGTCAAGCTAATTGGCTGATAATTCTTGGGACACTCATGATCCCCTTTCTTAAAGATATGGGTCACATTGGCCAGTTTCCAGTCTTCAGTGACCTCTCCATTTTCTAGTAATATAGGAAGATGTCTGCCAAGAAAGGTGCAATTTCATCTCGCACTTCTCGTACAACTTAGGGAAGAAAGCTATCTGGGCCAGATGACTTGAACCTATTTAACTTATCTATTCTTGTTGCTACCTCCTCTGGGGTACACCTAATTCTGCTAAGAACTTCACCCTCATCTGGACTTGGCATGTCACTGATATTTTCCCTTGTAAATACTGAGGGATACGTAGGGATTTATCTATATCAGTGTCAGAGGTGTTTAGTTGGCCTGTTGGATCCTTATTAGAGGTCCAATGCTACTTTTGAATGGCTTCCTGCTGTTCACATATAGCTGCAGAACTCTTTAGGACTCTCTTTGCAGAGGGCCGCAAGCCTGATTTATTCATTCCGCTTTGCTTCTTTTATAAGAAATTTCACATCATTCTACACAGAAAGAGAAGAGAGAGAGAGAGAGAGAGAGAGAGGAGAGAGCGAGGAAGATGCGAGAGAGAGAGAGAGGAGAGAGAGAGAGAGAGAGGCGGGGTGAAGTTGCGATGAGGCGAATAAGTGGGAATACATATAAAGCTGTTCTTTGAATGCATATAAAGGTGTGCTACGGGGAGGGTTTGGAGATAACAATGTCGGTGTGGGGGGGGGGGGGGGGTAATGATTGGAGTAGGAGTAGGATGGATGTCAGGGTGTGGTGTGAATAAAGATATCTGGTGCGACGTCTTTGGGGATATTAGGATGGTTTGGTATATTAGGATGTTTGGTTATTAGTATATTGTTTTAGGATTTTGACGCATCGAATGAGGTGGAAGTGTATTATAATGCGCTCAAAACTAATGGAAAGCAATCTTAAAATCTCCCCAACTAATGGAAGTTGAAACGGAGGCGCCAAACGACCCGCATTGCACACAAACGTTTCTTTTACGATATGATAAAACCCAAAAAATTTTCCTCTATATTTATTTTTAATATTAAAGTTGGTTCATTGTTAATCATGCCAGAAATCTTGACCTTTAAATATCCTTGCAACTCCATAAGGGCTAGAGCAAATAGGTTGTACTTTGCAAGACCTATTTCCGGGTTTACTTTTTCCATATAATAGAAGTATCAACTCGATGG
>CM064533.1:10652114-10707033 GCA_032716605.1 Paralithodes platypus | reverse complement strand
CCCCCTTCTTCTCCCTCCCTTCCTCCCTCCTTTCTTTCCTCCTTCTTCCTTCCTCTTCCTTCCTTCCCCCTCCTTTCCTCCCCTTCTCTTCCCCCCTTCCCCCCTCCTTCCTTCCTCCTTTCTTCCCTCCTCTTCCCTTCCTTCTCTCCTCCTCCCCCTTTCTTCCTTCCTTCTTCCCCTCCTCTTCCTTCCTCCTTCCTCTCCTTCTTCCTTCCTCCCTCTTTCTTCTCCTTCCTCTTCCCTCCTTTCTTCCTTCTTTCGTTACCTCCTCTTCTTTCCTTCCTCTTCCCTCCTTCTCTTACTCTTCCTTCCTTCCCCTCCTTCTCCTCCTTCTTCCTCTCCTTCTCCTCTTCCCCCCTTTTCTCCTCCTCCTCCCCCCTTTTCTTCCTTCTTCCTTCCCCTCCTTCTCCTCCTCCTTCCCCCCTTCCTCCTTTCCTTCCTTCCCCTCCTCTTCCCTCCCTCTTCCCCCCTTTCTTCCTTCCTTCCTTCCCCTCCTTTCTTCCTTCTTTCCTTCCATCCTTTCTCCTTCCTTCCTTTCCCTCCTCTCCTTCCTTCGTTCCTTCCCCCCTTCTTCCTTCTCCTCCCCCCTTCTTCCTTCCCTCCTTCCCCTCCTTTCTTCCTCCTTCCTCCCCCCCTTTCTTCCTTCCTCCTTCCCCTTCTTCTCCTTCCCTTCCCCTCCTTTTCTTCCTTCCTCCCCTCCATTCTTCCTTCCTTCCCTTCCTTCCTTCCCCCTCCTTTCTTCTTCTTCCCCCTCCCTTCCTCTCCCCTCCCCCTTCTTCTCCTTCCCCCCTTCTCTTCCTTCCTCCTTCCCTCCTTTCTTCCTTCCTCCTTCCCCCCTTTTTCTTCTTCCTTCCCCTTCCCCCTCCTTTCTTATCTTCTTCCTTCCCCCTTCTCCCCTTTTCCTTCCCCTCCTTCTTCCTTCCCCCTTCCCCTCCTTTCTTCCTTCCTCCTTCCCCCCTTTCTGCCTTCCTACTTACCCTTCTATCTTCCTTCCTTCCTTCCCTCCTTCCCTTCCTTCTTCTTCCTTCCTGCCTTCCTTCCTTTCTTCCTTCCTTCCTTCTCTTTCTTCTTCCTCTTCCCCTCCTTTCTCCCTTCTTCCTCCCCTCTTTTTTCCTTGCCTTTCCCTCGTCTTCCTTCCTCCTTCCCCCCCTTTCTCCTTCTTTCTCCCCTCTCTTCTTCCTTCCTTCCTTCCCCTCCTTCCCCTTTATCCTTCCCCTCCTGTTCTTCCTTCCTTCTGCCTTCCCCCCTTTCTTCCTTCCTTCCCTCCACCTCCTTTCTTTCTTCCTTCTCTCTCCCCTCCCTGCTTCTTCCCTCCGTCCTTCCCTCTCCTTTTCTTCCTTTCTCCTTCCTTTCTCCCTCCTTCTTTCTTTTTTCCTTCCTTTCCTCTCCCTCCTTCTCTGTCCTTCCTTCCACTCTTTCTGCTTCCTTTCTTAAACCCTTTTCTTCCCCTCCTTGTCGTCCTTCCTCTTCCTTTCTCATCCCTCGGTCTCCTTCCTTTCCTTCCCTTCCTGCCCCTTCCTTTCCTCCATCCTTCTTCCCCTCCTTTCTTCCTTCCTTTCCTTCCCCTCCTTACTTCCTTCCTTCTTCCCCTCCTTTCTTCCTCATTCCTTCTCCCTCCTTCTTCCTCTTCCTTCCCTTCTTTCTTCCTTCCTTCTTCCCCTCCTTTATGCCTTCCTTCTCTTTCCCCTCCTTTTCGTCCTTCCCTTCCTTCCCCTCCTTCTTGCCTTCCTTCTTGTCTTCCTTCTCTTCCTTCCCCAATGTCCTACTACCTTCCTTCCTTCCTTTCGTTCTACTTTCTTCCACGACTTTATGTACTTAACTCCTTACATATTAGTACATGTTACGTCCTTCCCCTCCTTTCATTCCTACTTCCTTCCGTCCCCTCCTACTTCCTTCCTCCCTCCTTCGTTCCTTCGCTCCTTCGCTCCTTCTTCCTTCCTTCTCCCAATCCTTTATTAAGGCAAGTAGTCAACGAAGTGAGGAAATGACTGAAGTAACGAATTTCTTCCTCCTTACCTCCTTCCCCACTCCTTTACTTTCTTCCTTGCCTTCCTTCCCCTTCCTTTCTTCCTTCCTATCCTTCCCCCTCCGTTCTTCCTTCGCGTCCTTCGCCCTCCTTTCTTCTCTTCCCCTCCTTTCTCTTCCTTCCCTTCCTTCCCCTACCTTTCTTCCTTCCTTCCCCCTTCCTTTCTCTTCTTCCCTCCTTCCACTCCTTTCTTTCTTTCCCTTCCTCCTCCCCTCCTTTTCTTCTTCCTTCCTCTTTCCCCTCCTTTCTCCTCCTTTCTTCCCATCCTTTCTTCTTTCCTTACCTTCCCCTACCTTCTTCCTTCCTCCCTTCCCACTCCTTTTCTCCTTCCTTCCTTCCCCTCCGGCTTTCTCTCTTCCTCCCCTCCTGTCTTCCTTCCTCCGTCCCCTCCGTTCTTCCTTCCGTCCATTCCCCTCCTTTCTTCCTTCCCATCCTTCCCCTCCTTGTTCCTTCACTTCTTCACTCCTCCCCTCCTTATTCTGTTCTTCCCTCCTACCCCTCGCTTTCTGTTCCTTCCTTCCTGCTTTCCATCCTCCTTTCTGTTTTCTTCCTTCCTTCCTTCCCTTCCACCTTCCTTCCTTCCTCCCTCCCTTACTTCCTCTCTTCCTTTCCTTCCCCTCTTTCTTCCTTCGTTACTTCCCCTCTTCTTTCTTCCTTCCTTCCTTCCCTTATCCTCTCTTCCTTACTTCCTTCCCCTCTTCCTTCCTTCTTCCCTCCCTTCTCTTCCCTCCTGTCTCCTTTCCTTCTTCCTTCCCCTCCTTATCTTCCTTCCTTCTTCCCCTCCTCTTCTTCCTCCTGTCCCCTGCGTTACGTCTTCCTTCCTCCTTTATTCCTCCCTCCTTTCGTTCCCTTCCTTCCCGTCTCCTTTCTCTTCCTTCCCCACCTTTCTTCCTTCTCCCTTCTCTTCCCCTCCTTGTTCTTCCTTCCTTCCTTCCTTCCTCCTTTTTCCTTCCTTCCTTCCTCCTCCTTTCCTTCCTCCTTCCTTCTCTCCTTCCTTCCTTCCCTCCTCCTTCTTCATTCCTTACTTACCCTCCTTTCTTCCCCTGCCTTCCTTCATTCCCCTCCTTTCTTCCTTCTTCCTTCCCCTCCCTTCCTCCTCCTCCTTCTTCTTCTCCCGTCCTTTCCCTCTTCCTTCCTTCCCTCCTTTTTCCTTCCATCCTTCCTCCTCCTTTCCTCTACTTCCTTCCCCTACTTTCTTCGTCCCTTTCCTTGTCTCCTTTCCTTCCTTCCCCTCCTTTCTTCCTCCCCTCTGCCTTCCTGCCTTCTTCCCCTCCTTTCTTCCTTCCCTCTAAGTCCCCTCCTTTCTCCCTTCCTCTTCCTTCCCCTCTTTCTTCCTTCTTCCTGGTAAATCCTTTCTCAGTCTTTCTTCCCCTCCTGTCTCCTTCGGCCCATCCTTTTCCTTCTTCCCTTCCTTCTTCTTTTTTGCCCTTTTTCCTTCCCTTCCTTTTCTTCCTTCCCTTTCCTCCCCTCCTTTCTTCCTTCCTTCATTCCCATCCTTTCTTCCTGCTTCCTTCCCCTCCTTCCCTCACTGTCTTCCTTTCCCTCCTTTCCCCCTTCCTTAATTAACTTCACTGTCTTCCTTCCTCCTCCCTGTCTTTCTTCCTTCCTTCCCCTCATTTCTTCCTTGCCTTCCTTCCCCTCCTTTCGTCCTTCCTCTCCTTCCTTCCTCCGTCCCCTCCTTCCGTCCTTCCCCTCCTTTCTTCTTCCTCCTTCCCCTCCTTTCTTCCTTCCCTCCTTTCTCTACAGTCCCATTCCTCTTCTTCCTTCCCTCCCTCCCCTCCTTCTTCCTCTTCCTCTCCTTTCTTCCCGGAATCATGACCACCTCCTGGCGTCCTGCCTTCCTTCCCTTCCTTCTTCCTGCCTTCCTTCCCTCGCTTCTTCATTCCTCAAGTCCCTCCTTCCTCTCTTCTTCCTCCCTTCCCCCAATCAGCTTTATCCTTCCTTCCTTCCCCTTCCTCTTCCTTCTCTTCCCTCCTTCCTTCCCTCCTCTCCCTTTCTCTTCCTTCCTTTCATCCCCTCCTTTCCTTCCTTCTCCGCCTCTTTCTTCCCCATGCCTCCCAGTACCATCTTCCTTTCCTTCCTTCCTGCCCTCTGTCTGCCTTCCTTCCTACTCCCTTCTCTTCTTCCTTCCTTCCTTCCCCTCCTTTCTTCCTTCTTTCCTTAACCCTCCTTCCCCTCACTTATCTTCCTCTCTCTTTCCTTCTCTTAAAACCCCTCCTTTGTCTTTCCTTCCTTCCGCCCCTCCTCTTTCTTTTCCTTCCTTCCTTCCCCTCCTTTCTTCTTCCTTCCTTCCCTCCTTTCATTCCTTCCTTCTTGCCCGCTCCTTTCTTCTTCCTTCCTTCTCCCCAGCCTTCTTCCTTCCCTTCCTTCCCTCCTTTCTTCTTTCCACTTCCTTCCCTTCCTTGCTTACCTTCCTTCCTCTTCTCCCTGGCCTTCCTTCCCCGTCTTCCTCCTTCTCTTCCTCCTTCTTACTTCCGTCCCCTCATTTCGTCCTTCTTCCTTCCCCTCCTTTCTTCCCTCCTTCCTTCCTCTTCTTTCTCTCCCTTCCTTACTCCATCCCCTCCATTCAGTCTTCTTCGTCTTCCTTCCCCCTCTTTCTTCAATTCCCTCCTTCCCCTAATTTCGTCCTTCATTCTTCTCCTCGTTCTTCTTCCTTCATGTAAGGGCTCCTTTCTTCCTTCCTTCCATTCCCCCGCCGTTTTCGTTACATTCCTTACTTCCTTCCCCTCCTTTTTTCCTTTCTTCCTTACCCTTCTTCTGCCTTCCCTTCCTCCCTTCTGTCTTCCTTCTTTCCCTCCCTCCCTCCCTCCTTCATTCCTTACCTCATTAATTCCGTCCTCCTTCCCCTCTTTCTTCACTTTTCCTCCCCGCCCACCTTTCTTTCCTGCCTCCTCCTCTTTTCCCCTCAGCCGTTACATCTTCTTTTCTTCCTTCCGTCCCCTCATTTCTTCCTCCCTTCCTTCCCCTTCTTTCTTCCTTCCCCCTCCTTCCCTCCACTCCTTCCTTGTCCTTCCACTCCTTCCTCTCCCCTCCGTACTTCCTTTCTTCCTTCCCCTCCTAGTCTTCTTCCTTCTTTCTCATCTCGTCCTTAGTTCTTCCCTTTCCTTCCTTCCCCTCCTGATTCTTCCTTCCCTCCTTTATCTATCCTTCCCGTTCCGTCCCCTCCCTTTCTTCACTTCCTTCCGGCCCCCTCCTATCTATTCCAGCGCCGTTAGTTGGGCCTTAACTTTCTTTCCGTCCATTCCTTCCCCTCTCTTGATTTCTCGCCTCTTCTTTCCAGTGGGTATCCTTCCGTCCATACTTCCTCTCGGTCTTAGCCGTCCTTCCCATCCCCTCCTTTCGCTGCGTTCCTTCCTTCACCTCTTTTTCTTCCTCCTTTCCTCCTGTTTTCCTTCCTTCCTTCCCCTCCATTTTCTTCCTTCCTTCCTTCCCACATTTTCCCACTGCCTTCCTTCCCCCATTTCTCCCTTGTCTCCTTCCCCTCTTCTCCATTCCCTCCTTCCTTCCATCCGTCCCCTCCTTTCTTCCTCCTCCCGTGCCCTCCTTGCCTTCTTCCACTTCCCAGTATTTTTCCCTCTTCCTTTCTTCCGTCCCCTCCTTCCCTCCTTCCTTCCTGCCCCATCTTTCTTGCCTCTCCCTCCGTCCACTCCTTTTTCCCGTCACTCCTCCCCTCTTCCGGTGCATTTCGCTTCTCCCCTCCTTTCTTCCTCCATCTTCCTTCCTTTCTGCCCTTGCATTCCTTCCTTCATTTCTCCTTCCCCTCCTTTCTTCCTCCTTTCCTTCCCCTAATTATTCCGATTCATTCCTTCCTCCTCCTCTTCCTCCCTCCTTCCTTCCCTACTCCGTTTTCCTTCACGTCTACTTGTCCTCTCTTCCCCCTTTCCTTCCCTCCTGTCTTCCTTCTTCCTGATTCCCTCATGCGCTTACTTCTTCCTTCCTGCCCACTTCTTCCTTCCTGAATTGCTTCCTTTCTTCCTTTCCTGCTCCCCCACTTTCGTCCTTCCTTCCCTCCGTTTATTTCTTCTTCTTCCCCTTCCCTCTCCTCTCTTCCTCATTTCTTCATGCTTCCTTTCCTTCCACCCCTCTTTCTTCTTTTCTCCTTGCTCTCCCTTCTCTTCATCCTCCATCCCCTCTTTTCTTCCTTCCTTCTCTTCCCCTCCGTTTCTTCTTTCCTTCCGTCTCTTCCCCTCCTTTCTTCCTGCTTCTTTCCCCTCCCTCCTTTCTTCCTTCCCCTCCTTTCGTCCTTCCTTGCCCTTGCCCCTCCTTTCTTCCTTCTTCCTTCCCCTCCTTTCCTTCTTTCCTCTCCTTCCCTCCTTCATCTTCTCTCCATCCTTCCTTCCCTCTTATGCTTCCTGCCTTCCGTCCCCTCTCCGTACTTCCTTTCTTTTTTCCCCTCCTTTCTTCCTCCTCTTTCCTCTCTCCTCCTTTGCTTCCCTTCCTGTCCTGCCCCTCCTTTTCTTGTTCACTTCCCCTCCTTTCAGCATCCTTCATTCCTTCCCCTCCTTTCTTCGCTCTTCTCCTTCCCTCCTGTTATTCCTCCGGAAAATTTAACGTGCCCACTAATTCCTCAATAAAACAAATAGACCATCCAACACATCCTGCAATTATCTCTTAGTTCAACAAGATCCTGAGCTAGGTCCGCCATTTGTTGACGCCCCCCAGGTTCTCAAAGACAACAGGGCTCTTCAACCATTGGACTAGATAATGGCAAAAAGCATCACAACGGGGTTAACACGTAGATCCAACCCCTGCCTTTAAACACCCTGCGAAAAAAACAAACAAACACCATTACCGCCCTGAGTCCGTGCACTGGACGACGAGGTCTCCTATGAATCGGTAACTGGGTGATACACACAACTAGGCTGACGCCCTCAATGAAACAGGCCTATTCACAAACAATAAAAGTTACTCGATTATGTTACACAAAGAAAAGATAGTTTAAACGTGATTAATTAATGTTACGGTAGATACTCAAAATAACTGGAACTCCTCGTATTGAAAAGAAAGTGCACATGCTAGTCGCTGTCAACATCAAATGGAAAACTTCTTTCTGGTAACTCAATATTAGGTCTGATGCTTGGGAAGATGTTCGTAAAGAATTCCCACTTTGAAACATATTATAATGCAGAATAAGCCGGGTCACTCAATACGCAATGCTAGGACATATCTAGTAATAATAGGCAGGTGAATAATAAAGATCCCCGGCGGCAAAGGTAGTAAGCTGCCTCGACAACTGAAGAAATGCTTCGTGGACACCTAACGCAACAGCCTACTCGGGTTGGTGCAACTCAAAACAACAACCTCGGCATCAAAACGTTGCCAGTGAATAATAATGCTGCATACATACTAATAATGGGGCTTATCTCCTAACCCCCCCCCCCCTCCACGTGTCTGCTCTGTTAATAAAGTCTAGCCCGTGTATCAAGGCAGGCCAACAATGGGGCGAGCATGCGGCTCATAGCCTAACAGTTGGTCCAAGGGCTGGTTATAATGACAGATTACGTTATATGATGGGGATGCTCTCGTTGATAAATCTAGGTATTCTAGTACCTAGCTCTATCCTGTGGCGATCCCTCAGAATTCAACACCAAAGAGGAATAGCCACTATGGTTGTGTGGGATTAGGCTATGTGGCCCTCTCACACCACAAGCGCTGTGGCCAGCAAAGTAAACCACCCACCCCGAAGACAAACTTAGGGCTCCCACAGTACCTGTCGCATGTCGTGGCAGAGCTTAGCTAACACTGCATCCAACATCGGAGTACAACGACACCAGTCCCTTACCCCTAGTCTAGCTTTAGATAAAACCAAGCAGAATCACTCAACACCTGTTGCAAGGGAGACATATACCGGTCCTATCAACCTTCCCGAGACGGAGGACAACATACGGAAAAGTCCCGTCTCTCTAAACCTCAATAACGCATAATACCTCCTTAAACCTAAGACATGGAATTATCTGAGAGCTTCGCGTAACAATACGGACTACGGTAGCGACGGTTGGAACGTCTAGTCTCCCCGATCATGAACCAGAAAGGGATTGTTAAGTTTAATAAAGATTTAGAAAAATGAGAACAGGAGAAGTCGAGAGAGATAGATAGTAATGCAAAGTCGCTGAGTATGGGGGCACAGAATTGCAACAAGTGATGTAGTTGATATCGCGTGTTCATGCACAGCTTCTGAAGTGCTGGTAAAATAACACGATTCGGCAGCGACGGGCAAGGGACTAGTTTGACCACACCGGCCGCCCCCGCCGTCAGCGCCCCAAAACGAGCCGCTTGGCATAGCTTCAACCCTCGCTGTCCGTGGTGTACTCCCTCATAACTCAGCTCCAAACTTCTCAGCTCGCCTCCCACACAAGCAACAGTTTATATTATAGCGAGATATAAAATATATTATCGCGTACACCGACCACAAAATCAAATGACCATTTCTAGGACTGTCTGTGGCCAAACACGATCACTAATGAAATAAAGCAGATCATTCTAGGACAACCTGTAGCCTATCCCCTCCATCCTGGCGTAGCGCTAGCGAGCTGCAAAATGCACCCCACGCAAACCATCTCTGCTCAACGCCTGGAGGCGTTTCCCTCCTTTTTTTTTAGTCACACAATAGAGAGATGACGCGAGCCCGTAGCCAGCAAGAAAAGAGAGAGAGCGGAGCAAGAAAGAGAGATAGAGAGACGGTCATATTTAAAATAGTAAGGATGTGGACTGAAAGTTGCTGACAGTATTTGCCTTTTATAATTCCCACGAGGACTGATTTTATTCAGATATGCCCCTCCCACTCAGGTAGGTCACCTTTTCCAACACTATCGGACAACCCGTCGCCCATTTTTTGGACAATTCTCAGGTTTACCCCTAACTGGTCAACTACCGCAGACAACCGGTCGCCATTTTGGACCATTATTTTCTGCAGGGGCTTTTTTCAATAATAGTCTCACGGATGTAAAAACGGAAATGGCAGTGTCTTTTTAATAAAGGTCTACGTGTGTAAAAACGAAACAAATGGCAGTGGGTTTTTTTCTTCTCCCAATAAAGTCTACGGATGTAAAAACGGAAATGGCAATGTTTACCTCACTTACTAGAGGAGACTCTTATATTCCAAGTGGTTCAAAATCATCAAAGGCATCGACAATATGAACTGTAGTAAGTACTTCACTATCGACCAATCTAATTACACGCGGGGAAACGGATGCAAAATTTTCGGTAAATCATTTAACTCGCACGAATCTAAGAATGTCTTCTTCAATCGAGTTTTCAACTTGTGGAATGGGCTTCCCCGAGACGTTATAGACTGCATCACCGTTGATTCATTTAAACTTCGCTTAGACAAATATCTTGCATCAAACCCGCGACTGACTGCGTTTGTAAAGGAATTACTTTTTTTTATCCCCCCCTCAGTTACTAACCCATCTATCCCCTACTAACTTTCTAATCCTGCCACGGACATTAATTCCAAGGCAGTAGTTCCCTTTCCAATGTTCCCTTACCCACTCTAAACCACTGTTTGGACAATTGATCCTGTGTTTTGGAGGACAAGCAGCCTAGAAGGGTCACCAGACCTGTTGTTGCTTGATTTCCTTTGTACTTCCTTTGTACTTCTATCTATCTATCTATTTATTTGTCAATCTCTCTCTTTGCCTTACTCACTCACTCTCTCTCTCTGTTCATTCTCATTCCTCCTCGGTTTATTCTCTGTTTATTCGCTCTCTCCTCTCTCCTCACATCACTCCATCCACATCTCTCCCTCTCTCTCTCCCGCACTCACTGACTGAACTCCACCTCACTGCACTCACCCCCCTCGTCACATCACTTCTCCTCTCAAAAACACCTCACTTCTCACTCCCTTCTCTCTCACTCATCTACTCTCTCTCTCACTCACAATCCCGTCTCTCTCTCACTACACTCTTTCCCCTCTCACTCACCTTCACATCTCTCTCTCCACTCACGTATTCACGCTACTCTCTCACACTCAACTCCAATCTCATCTCTCTCTCACTCACTCTCTCACTCACTCTCTCTCTCACTCACTCTCTCTCTCTCTCTCACTCACTCACTCACTCTCACTCTCTCTCTCTCTCTATGAACTATGGTTGAGAGTTCTTGATCTCTTCCCGTTGGAGACACGCAAACTACGAGGTCAGCTCAATGAAGTTTTAAAATACTTAATGGGTTCGACAATGTGGATTATAGATTTTTTTTTTTAGCCTCAATATGAATTCAACACACAACCATGGCTGGAAATTATAATTTAAAAGGTTCAGCACTAGTATTTGTGGAAACTTTTTCACATATAAAGATCGGTTTGCTACCTGAGAACAAAACTTTCCCTCCGAAGTTGTAAACAGTTCTTCAGGTAGAGCAGTTCAAGAAGATAGTAAACAGTATTTTAGTTACACCTCTGTAATGAGATGTAGTGCAATCAAACAGTCCCTCTCTCCCTTCCCACTACCAGTATCTCCTAGGGAATGGACCCGCAGATGGTTCTCTGACGACACTAACTCTTCCTGTAACTCTCCTCAGAAAAAAAGTTCTCTCTCTCTCTCTCTCTCACTCTCACTCTCGTCACACACACTCCTGTCTCTCTCTCTCTTTTATCACTCAAACCTTTTTCCTTTCACTCTTTCTTCTAGGAACGAAAGGGGGGGAAAAGATACAAGGATAAACACAGGAGAAAGGAGAGACTGAAGAAGGAGGAGGAGGAGGAGGAGGAGGAGGAAGAGGAGGAACAGGAAGAATAATAGAGGAGGAAGAGGAAGAATAATAGAGAAGGAAAGATACAAGGATAAACACAGGAGAAAGGAGAGACTAGAAGGAGGAGGAGGAGGAGGAGGAGGAAGAATAATAGAGAAGGAAAGATACACAGTTGTTATCTATAAACACAGGAGAAAAGCGAGGAAGGACTAGAAGGAGGAGGAATACACAGGAATACAAAGGAGAAAAAACTGCAACAGACCTATTGGTCCTTATGGGGCAGTTTGGATATCTAAAACTACTAATCTACTGACTACGAGGTAGAGAAATGGATAGCAAAGAAGAAAGCTCCTCCCCACCCACCACATTCTCCAGCTAATGCTGGCATGGAAACAGATAGGAAAAATACCATGTAGTATTGAAAAACTGACACGGAAGATTCGGGACAGTGACAGGGAGAAAACAAGAATGTTGAGGTGTGTAACTCGTAGCTAAACTCTAATTTACTACAATTCTGACAAGGGAACGGGAGATGTATGACACATCTAAATATACATTGCGGTAATGCGTTGCACATTTCGTTGCAGCGTTATTCGGCTGAAAGACACTGTGTTAATCGGGGGGGGGGGGGTTTTTTATTTGCCATGTGTTGTATCCAGATGTGTTCTTCTTTAAATAGTTTTTCGGACAGTATTACAGTTTACAATGTTCGAGGGTAGTCTGTTCCAGTGTATTCACAACCGCGGTTGAAGGGTGTGGGGGACGCTTGTTGTGGTGGGGTTGATATGTTTGAGGGAGGGGAAGAAAAGGTTGCTTATTTGCCTCGTGAGAATGAAAAACGCTTGCCTAGTGGAATGCTTATAACGAAAAACATGGATTTCCTCTGGGTGTTTGCGAAGAAGATTGAGTTCGATCAGAAATAATTCGCTTTACATGGAGGGTTAGTAAGTGGTGCTGCATCCCTTGAGAGGGATTTGGGGGTGGAAAACAGCCTACTAGGAGGAGGAGGAGGAGGAGGAGGAGGAGGAAGAATAATAGAGAAGGAAAGATACAAGTTTAAACACAGGAGAAAGGAGAGACTAGAAGGAGGAGGAGGAGGAGGAGGAGGAAGAGGAAGAATAATAGAGAAGGAAAGATACAAGGATAAACACAGGAGAAAGGAGAGACTAGAAGGAGGAGGAGGAGGAAGAATAATAGAGAAGGAAAGATACAAGGAAAAACACAGGAGAAAGGAGAAACTAGAAGGAGGAGGAATACAAAGGAATACAAAGGAATACAAAGGAGAACAAACTGCAACAGACCTATTGGTCCTTACGGGGCAGTTTGGATATCTAAAACTACTAATCTACTGACTACGAGGTAGAGAAAAGGATAGCAAAGAAGAAGGCTCCTCCCCACCCACCACTCCCTCCAGCTAATGCTGGCATGGAAACAGATAGGAAAAATACCATGCAGTATTGAAAAACTGACACGGAAATTCGAACAGGACAGGGAGAAAAAAGAAGTTGATTTGTAATCTAAGCTAACTCTATTTACTACAATTCTGAAAGGGAACAGATGTATGAAAATCAATATACATTGCGGTATGCGTTGACATTTCGTTGCGCGTTATTCTGAAAGAAACTGTGTTAATCGGGGGTTATTTGCCATGTGTTTATCCAGATGGTTCTTAAATGTTTCGACAGTATTACAGTTTACAATGTTCGAGGGTAGTCTGTTCCAATTATTCACAACGCGGTTGAAGAAGAAATGCTTCGCCTCGTGAGAATGAAAACGCTTGCCTATAATCTTATAACCATTGTTTCTCGTGTTTGCTTGATTGATCGTAAATAATTCGCTTACATTTAGGTTGCTGAACCTCTTGAAAATTTTGAACATCTCTATTAAGTCACCTCTCAATCTGCGCTTTGTTAAGCTAAACAAATGTAGTTCTTTTAAACGCTCTTGCTCTTCGTACGGTTTATTACACAATCTAGGTATAATTTTAGTGACTCTGCGTTGCACCCTTTCAAGTTTATTTATGTCCTTTTGGTAGTACGGTGACCAGAATTGCACGCAGTATTCGAGATGGGGACGCACCAATGAGTTGAATAGAGTAAGTATGATTTTTTCTGATTTGAATTTGAATGTTCTGCCGATGAAACCCACCAATTTATTAGCAGTTTTATTACCTCTGTACACTGTTTACTCGGCTTCAGGTCACTTGATATTATAACTCCCAGATCCTTTTCATTATTTGTATTTGATAGTTGAATGTTGTTCATTGAGTAATCTTTTTTAGCGTTGTTACTACCGATGTGTAATACTTTGCATTTTTCTATGTTGAATTTCATTTGCCATTTTTCTGCCCAGTTTTCTAAAGTGTCTAGGTCACCTTGTAGTTTTTGCCAATGTACTGTTTGAGGTTACTTTATTAGTAATTTTTGTATCGTCAGCAAATTTCGAAATTTTGCATTCTATTCCTTCGTCTAAGTCGTTTATGTAAATTATAAAAAGAATAGGACCTAATACCGAACCCTGGGGAACGCCACTATTTACTTTGCACCAATCCGATTCTTCACCATTTATTACAACTCGTTGTTTACGGTCTGAGAGCCAATTTTCGAGCCATTTCAGAGTTTTTCCTGTTATGCCATGAGCTTTTATTTTGTCAATTAGTCTCTTGTGGGGTACGGTATCGAAAGCTTTCTGAAAATCGAGATATATTATATCAACTGCTCTATCCTTATCATATGATTTGTAAACATCATTGAAGAAGTCGAGTAAGTTTGTTAAGCATGAACGTTTATTTCTAAAACCGTGCTGAGAATCTTTTATTAAATTATTTTCTTCCAAATGTTTTACTATTTTGTCCCTTATAATTGTTTCCATTAATTTGCCCGTTACCGATGTTAAGCTAATTGGTCGATAATTGCCGGGAGAGGACTTATTTCCTTTTTTGTATATGGGTGTCACGTTAGCTAGTTTACATTCGTTTGGAACTATCCCAACATTCAATGATTTGTTGAACAGATTTGCGAGTGGGTTTAATAATTCGTGTTTTGCTTCTTTTAGGATCCTTGGGGATATTTTATCAGGGCCTGGGGTTTTATTAACTTTCAAATTGTTGATTGCGAACAGGATATCGTCTTCATAAATCGTAAAGTTTTCGAGCTCAGTGCCATTTGATTGATTCGTAGGGGTAGGTCGGTTACCGGTAGTATCTTCCGACGTGAAAACTGATACAAAATAGTTATTTAGGATATTCGCCATTTGTACTTTGTTATCTGTATGATCTCCATTTTCCGCAACAAGTGGGCCTATTGTTGAAGTTACCGTTTTTTCTGTTTCTTATATAGCTGTAAAATTCTTTCGGATTGGACTTGCTGGAGCTGGCAATATGAAGTTCCAGATTCTTCTTACTTCCTTTGATGAGATTTTTGGTTGTTCGACGCAGTCTATCGTGTTCTAATTTATCGCTATTATTCTGAGTTGCCTTATATTTTTGGTATGCCTGCTTTTTTACTAAGAGGATGTTTTTTATTTCATTATTCCACCATTTTGGCTTATATTTGCCTGCTGGGCGCCGGTTTCGTAGAGGGATGCTTGTATTTATTGCTTTGTTTAGGTTATTAGATAATATGTTCCATAATCGATTTACATCATGAGTTTCGGTCATTTCACTCCAGTCAGTATTGGCAAGATGCCTTCTAAGTTTGTTAAAGTCGGCCCTTCGATAATCTGGTACTTTTTCCGTGCTCACGTTTTCTTTGTCATTATTTACTTTAATGTTAAAGGACACTATCCTATGGTCACTAGAGCTAAATTCCGGTCCGATTTTAACGCTATTTACCAGTCTTTCATTTGTCGTTAGAATAATATCCAGAATGTTATTTCCCCTCGTTGGGTGTTCTACGTGTTGATAAAGGGCACTTTCCTGAAGATTAGCATATAGATCATGTCCCGCGTGAGCATTTAGTGGTTCGCCCCATGTTGTGACAGGCAGATTGAAATCGCCAAATATTACTGCTTCTTCCTGACAACTTATTTCGGCTATTTGATCATAGAGTTTCTCGTCAGTATCGGGTGATTGTGCAGGAGGTCGATAAATTAGGCCAATTATTATCTTGCTTGCTTGATTATTTATTTGAACGTAACTAGTATCAATATTATTTATGGCAGGTTTGGTTACCTCGATTGGGTGAAGATTACTTTTAACATATAGCAGAACCCCACCTCCCATTCTTTGGGATCTTTCGCAGCTGAAGGGAGTATAACCTGGTAATGCGTATTCCGCCAAAAAATCACGCTTTTCCGTGTTGATCCAAGATTCTGAAACACCGATTATATCACATTCCTCCATACATGCAAGTGCTTCCAGGTCTTCGAATTTATTGCGTAAGCTGCGTGCATTAACGTAGCAGGCCGTGATATTATTTTGGATAGAGTTTTACATTTGATATGGGGTAGTTTATGTCGCTGCTACTGCCCCTGCTCGGTTGTCGTTTTTTGATCTGAAAGTGCAGACTGCATCATGTAGGAGTCCTGCCTAGGCGTGCTCCTCCGACTGAATTCAAATGGCAGCCATCATCCTGAAAGAGAATGTGTTGATTGTAGAAATGGTCCCAGAGATTGAGATATTCGACATCTTCCTGTGAGCAGAGGGATTTAAGTCTGTTATTAGTACTGAACGCCTTATCGTAGAAACCGGATCTCTGCATCGATCTTGGGAAGAATGCCTGAAATGATTATGTTACATGACTTACTCTTGTAACGCTGGATTGCCTTACGGTATTTTTCCATTAGTTCCTCTGATCTGGTGCGCATTACATCGTTCGACCCTGCGTGAATCACGAACAGGGTGTTCTCGTCAGCGTTGATGGTGACATCGTCGAAGGCTGCTGTGATGTCGTCCAAACCTGCACCCGGTATGCAAAAACGCTTTCTGTGGTTTGGGACTCTTCCACAGAACTCTTCAAGTTGTCCTCGTAAGATGGAGTCTCCAATGAGCCTGGTCTCCTTAGTTTCGTCTCCTGTTTCTGTCAGAATCTGGTATTTATTAAATGTGGTGACCGGCAGATGTGACCTCCTTTTTGATTGCCTCGCCCCATTTCTTACGGGAGTAAAGCTGGTGGGAGAGACTCTGGAATTTTGAGGGGATGGAGGGCTGTTGTGGGGGGCGGGTGGGCTGGCTGGTGGGGGTGTTAGCGGCTGGTCAATTCTGGGTGGGGAAGGAGATCTAGGGGGAGAAGGGAGGGCAGTTTCGTTGTCTTGGCTAGACACCTGCACTGGTAGTCCTACATCCTGCTGGGTTTCTGGTGTTGCTGCTACATTGAGGGAGGAAGAGGAGGAGGAAGAGGGGGAGGAGGAGGAGGAGGAGGAGGAGGAGGAGGAGGAGGAGGAGGAGGAAGAGGGGGAGGAGGAGGAGGAGGAGGGGTGGGATGAATAAACAGGGTGAGAAGGAGAATAGAAAGATGCGAAGGAGGAGGAAGAGAAGAAATATAAACATGGAGTGACAAAAGACAGGAGTAAAAGGAGGAGGCAAAGGAATACAAACTGCAACAGACCTATTGGTCCTTCCGGGGCAGTTTGGATATGTACACTGCTAAGCTACTAACTACTAGGTAAAGAAAAGGATAGTACATAAGAAGGCTCCTTCCCACCCACCAATCCCTTCAGCTTACGCTGGCGTGGACACTGTTGGAAAAATATACCAATCAGTATGGAAAAACTGATATGGAATTTCGGATAGGATAGGACGAAATGAGATAAATTAGTAGTCTACGCTCATTCTACATCTAACATCTGGACACAAAGAGTCATGAGCAAAATGATATGCAGATATTGTATTAATATTGCAATCTGTGATACTTCTTCATTACGACTGAAAGCTATTCTAAAATAAATGGTCTTAATTGAGGGTTAGTGACCAAGTATTTATCAATACGGTTCTTGAAAGTCTCAACTGTATCGCAGTTCACAATGTTTGAAGGTAGTCTGTTCCAAATGTTCACAACACAATTGAAGAAGTGTTTTGTTTCAATAGAATTAAATCGTTTTCCTATAATCTTACAACCATTGTTTCTAGTAAAGTTTGATCGGTCGATTGTGAAGTAATCACTTACATTTAGGTTGCTGAATCCCTTAAATGTCTTGAAAACCTCTATTAGATCACCTCTCAATCTGCGTTTGGTTAGGCTAAATAAATTTAGTTCCATTACACGCTCCTCGTATGGTTTGTTTCACAATCTAGGTATAATTTTTGTGACTCTGTGTTGCACTTTTTCCAGTATATTTATATCCTTACTGTAGTATGGTGACCAGAATTACACGCAATATTCAAGATGGGGACACACAAGTTAGTTGTATAGCGTTAGTATGACTTTTTCTGATTTGAATTCAAGCGTTCTACCAATGAATCCCACCAACTTATTTGCAATTTTTACTGCCTCTGTACATTGTTTACTGCCTCTGTACATTGCTTACTGCCTCTGTACATTGTTTACTGCCTCTGTACATTGTTTACTGCCTCTGTACATTGTTTACTGCCTCTGTACATTGTTTACTGCCTCTGTACATTGTTTATTGCCTCTGTACATTGTTTACTGCCTCTGTACATTGTTTACTGTCTCTGTACATTGTTTACTGCCTCTGTACATTGTTTACTGCCTCTGTACATTGTTTATTGCCTCTGTACATTGTTTACTGCCTCTGTACATTGTTTACTGTCTCTGTACATTGTTTAATGCCTCTGTACATTGTTTACTGCCTCTGTACATTGTTTAATGCCTCTGTACATTGTTTACTGCCTCTGTACATTGTTTACTCGGCTTTATGTCGCTGGATATTATAATTCCCAGATATGTTTCTTAAATCGCATGTGTAAGTTGATTGGTATTCATTGAGTAGTATTTGTGAACATTGTTGCTAGCGATGTGTAATAGTTTGCATTTTTCAATGTTGAACTTCATTTGCCATTTTTCCGCCTAGTTAACTATAGTGTTAAGATCACTTTGTAATTGTTGCCAATGTGCTGTTGAGCGAGAATAAGCTGCGGTGTCCCACAAGGATCAGTCCTCTCCCCAAGCCTATTCACAATATACACACATGATATACCATCATGACAAACAGGCACAAACATCACATATGCAGACGACATCACACAAATCATTGGTTATGAAGGCCCCTCAAAGGGAATCATAGCCAGAAAAACAGGAAGAGAAGCAGAAGCAATCAATACATATGAAGAAGAATGGAAAATAAAAACCAACATAAACAAATTCACAATACTACAACTAGGAGCAAAAAAAAAAACACCTATATATGTAAATAACAATAGAATCGAAGATGCATAGAAAGGAAAAATACTCGGGTTACACATAACTACTCAAGGCTATATTCAAAACATCACAGAAAGAAAAGGCCTAGCCATAGCAGCTCTGGGCAAACTATTCAGATTCAGAGATATGAACACACAAATAAAAACTCACCTTGTAAAAGCTTATGTAATCCCAATATTAGAATACCCCCCTATTCCCACACACACCATGAGCAAAAACCAAATCACACGCTTACAAAAAATACAAAACAAAGCCCTAAGATTCGCCACAAACCAAAGATACCCCTATAGAATGACGACACAACAAATACACGAACACACAAACACATTACCATTAAATGTCAGACTTTATAGACAAGCAACACAAATATGGCATAAACTAGAACTATCACAAGACCCAACTCTAGAGAAAATTAAGGAAAATTATGCACAACAACCAAATTTAAGATTCAACAAATGGTTAAAAAGCAGTCTAAATAAAATAAACACAGAAGAAGAACCACAGCCAATTTATTAAAAAAAAAAAAAAAAAAAAATATATATATATATATACCCGGTATATATATATATATATATATATATATATATTAATAATAACAATCACACCTTAGTTCCTTAGCTAGCTACCAAACAGCAAACATAAATAAAATACACCACTTGACCCAACCCAAAAACATACTGTACGTTTCAAACACACAACATAGCAAGGTGGTCTGCCCACCAACTGTTACTCTCCTACTTTCCTTCAAACTTTCCTCCTTTTCTCTTCCCTCTCCCCCCCCTCTACTTTCCCCCCCTTAGACCCGCCTAGGGTAAAAAAAATAAAAATAAATAAATAAAATAAAAATACAGAAATTCAAGGGTCTGGGGTTCTTGAAAAAGGGCTCCAGTCCTGACGCTATTCTTGACATACAGTGTGCTGGCTTAATAATCCAGATGGGTTGATGGCCTCTGAAGTACTATATTAACTAAGGATACAGATATTCATGGTGCAGGATTTCTCAAAAATAGGCTCCAGTCTTGACGCTATTCTTGACTTACAGTGTGCCGGCTTAATAATCCAGAAGGGTTGATAGCCTCTGAAGTCCTATTTGAACTAAATTAGGATACAAATATTCAAGGGACTGGAGTTCTCGAAAAGGGGCTTCAGTTCTGACGCTATTCTTGACTTACAGTGTGCTGGCTTAATAATCCAGAAGGGTTGATGACCTCTGAAGTCCTATTTGAACTAACTAAGGATACAATAGCAGAATAGGAAGAAGAACAACAATAATAAGATAATGATGATGATTATGTTTTCACTAATTAAGGGGAGATGGGTCGTGTTTCCGTATCCCCTTCTCCCTCATGTTTAGCCCCATTCATTTTCAGATTATATGATGCTTGCCCCATTAGTTTGTTGATTTCCAGACGTTTCGCCCCATTTCCTTATCATTATTAAGACCTTTCGTGCTATTTAGGTGTCAGTATTTTTCCTGGCGAACGATAGTGAGCCAGTAATTTTAGAAAAACCGGCCTTGGAAGGCTGGAATTTTTTTCTACCGAAAATTTACAAATTCATCTAGAATGGGGATCTAATGGATGTTTTTATAGGTTTGAGGCAGGTCTACGGAGGAAAGTAGAAAAATAATAAATACATGAACAAAAAATCGACCAAAAAGTGAACCATTCCCCCTTAATGCGTGTTGATGATGAGGAGGATGGCATAGAAGCAAAAGGTGTCGAATATTATCAGGGCGAGCGATAGCGAGCCTGTAACTTAACAGAAAACGACCGGGACATTAATCTATCGCAAAATGTACAACTTTAGCTTGAATAGGGTCTGGGTGGACATTTTATAGTTTGAAGGAAGTCTGGGAAGGCGTTTTTGTTAGCCTAGGGGACAAACTAAAATACATTGCTAAACAATTGTTAAAACAAGTAAAATCCTCAACAATAATACAATAAACACTCATAATAACCCCCTATACGTCGTAGCAGAGAGTGTTAAGGGGGTAAGCTAAGGGGGAGGTAGTCGCTTTTTCTGGACATCCTTCTCCCGATGTTTAGCATGTTATTTTTGAGATTATAAGACGTTCGTTCCGTTATTTTGGTGATTTTGGCCGCGGCATTTTTCTACAGAAAAATGTACAAATTTATCTTGAAAGCGGGTCTAGAGGGTGTGTTTTTGTTGTTGTTTTTAAGCATGATGGACGTCAAGGGAGGAAACTAAAAATACAGTTAATAAATAAATAAATAGACCAAAACCAAGCACTACCCCCTTAATTATATCAGCCAAACTACCCCAAGCTGTCAAGACCAGCACGTAATCATATAAAGTTATAATTACCATGACGTCTTCGGTAAATTAATATATGGTGATGAGGAAGATTCCTTTAGACATCAGCAAAGGACTGGTGTTCTCCAGAAGGGGCTCCAGTCCTGGCGTTCTTCTTGATTTGCAGTGTGCTGGCTTAATAATCCAGAAGGGTTGATAGCCTCTGATGTCCTATTTTAATTATATGTAAACATATACATTATTTCTTATGTTCACAGGGCCCAGTATTTTGCTTATTTTGTTAAATTCTTTGTTTTTCTGTAATGCCCTTTTGAGTAATATTAATTTCAGTTCCCCTTTTAGCTATTTCCCTTTGTATTAACATATAATGAGGTTGACAGTTGATTTTCCCTTTGTATTAACATATAATGAGGTTGACAGTTGATTTTCCCTTTGTATTAACATATAATGAGGTAGACAGTTGATTTTCCCTTTGTATTAACATATAATGAGGTAGACAGTTGATTTTCCCTTTGTATTAACATAAAATGAGGTTGACAGTTGATTTTCCCTTTGTATTAACATATAATGAGGTTGACAGTTGATTTTCCCTTTGTATTAACATATAATGAGGTTGACAGTTGATTTTCCCTTTGTATTAACATATAATGAGGTTGACAGTTGATTGTCTTAAGCATGTGTTTTGTCATGGCACTCTTCTTCTCTGCTGATGTTGTCTTTATTATATTCCTGTTGTTAATTGCTTTAGACCTGTGACGTATACTGGATTGTGATACTTGCCTATATCACATTCCAATATTATAAGTTTATTGGCAATTAATATTTCGCTTTAGTATGGCCTAATAGTCATGATGGGCTGATGGCCTTCCCAATTAAGCTAAAAACATAACAAAGCAAAAATATACAAGAAGACAAGGGACTGGAGTTCTCGAGAAGGGGCTCCAGTTCTGAAGTGTGCTGGCTTAATAATCCAGAAGGGTTGATAGCCTCTGGTCATATTTTAACTTTTAGCTAACTGAAGAAGACAAGGGACTGGAGTTCTCGAAAAGGGGCTCCACTCCTGACGCTATTCTTGACTTACAGTGTGCTGGTTTAATAATCCAGAAGGGTTGCTAGCCTATGAAGTTCTATGTCAACTAACTAACTAGAAGAACATGAGAAGGGACTGGAGTTTTTGAAAAAGGGCTCCAATCCTGATACTATTCTTGACTTGCAGTTGCTGGCTTAATAATCCAATAGGGTTGATAGCTTCTGAAGTCCTATTTTACCTAAGAAGAAGATCAAGGGACTGGGGTTTTCGTAAAAGAGGCTCCAGTCCTGTCGCTATTCTTGACTTACAGTGTGCTGGCTTAATAATCCAGAAGGGTTGATAGCCTCTGAATTCCTATTTTAACTAACTAAGAGGAGGAAGATGATGATGATGATTATGATGCTGAAGCAGGAAGATGAAACTAAAAGGCAAACTAATATAAAAGAAGACAACGGAAATACAATGCTAATGATAACAACAAAAACAACAACGACAATAATAATAATAATAAAGTAGACGTGCCGTTTTTTCCCAAAATCAAAACGGCATACCCAACTCTGCGATCGGTCACCATCATCACTACTAGTCACTATCATCATTAATACCATCAGCACTACTAATATTATAATCATCACTACTACTCTCACCATCATCACTACTACTGTATAATCACTACAACTTTCACCACCATCACTACTACCGTCACCATCGAGAATAGGTACAGGGTGGGGGGTGGGGGTCCTGAAAAAGGGGGGGGGGTCTGTTGGGGGGAAGGGGGGCAAAACAAAAAATTGGACCTAAGATCATAACTATTGCACAAATTCAAAACATATTTTTTTAATTACCGTCGAATTCCCGCACCGAAGGTTCGTGTGAAGTTTGGTGAAAATCCGTCAAACTGTCTATGAGGAGTTCTCGGACAGACAAACAGACAGACAGACAGACACAGACATTTCGGCCACCATGTACCACTATACGGGAAGCGATAGCACTCTGCTTACGCAGAGTTGATAAAGTAATGCACAATATGATCTATAAATCATTTTGTCTGCAGCTTTTTTTGTTTTTTTTCTAAGTGAGGAAAACAAAGGAAGAACATTGTAAGCAATGAAAGCAGGGTCCATACACCTAATGAAAGCAGGGTCCATACACCTAATGAAAGCAGGGTCCATACACCTAATGAAAGCAGGGTCCATACACCTAATGACAGCAGGGTCCATACACCTAATGAAAGCAGGGTCCATACACCTAATGAAAGCAGGGTCCATACACCTAATGAAAGCAGGGTCCATACACCTAATGAAAGCAGGGTCCATACACCTAATGAAAGCAGGGTCCATACACCTAATGAAAGCAGGGTCCATACACCTAATGAAAGCAGGGTCCATACACCTAATGACAGCAGGGTCCATACACCTAATGACAGCAGGGTCCATACACCTAATGAAAGCAGGGTCCATACACCTAATGAAAGCAGGGTCCATACACCTAATGAAATCAGGGTCCATACACCTAATGACAGCAGGGTCCATACACCTAATGAAAGCAGGGTCCATACACCTAATGAAAGCAGGGTCCATACACCTAATGAAAGCAGGGTCCATACACCTAATGAAAGCAGGGTCCATACACCTAATGAAAGCAGGGTCCATACACCTAATGACAGCAGGGTCCATACACCTAATGAAAGCAGGGTCCATACACCTAATGACAGCAGGGTCCATACACCTAATGACAGCAGGGTCCATACACCTAATGCAGTCCATCATTCAGGACAAACTTTCCAACAATTAGTTTGAAAATGTTGTGGATTACAAACACAGTTTCTAAAAGTTAAAGGTCAAAGGTTAAAGGTATCAGAGAATGATGGCCACAACGGTGAACGGTAAAGTTGTCCAAGGCACATTATAGCCATGAAGGCCACCAAGTAGACAGTCACTCAGGTTTATAGCCATGAAGGCCACCAAGTAGACAGTCACTCAGGTTTATAGCCATGAAGGCCACCAAGTAGACAGTCACTCAGGTTTATAGCCATGAAGGCCACCAAGTAGACAGTCACTCAGGTGTATAGCCATGAAGGCCACCAAGTAGACAGTCACTCAGGTGTATAGCCATGAAGGCCACCAAGTAGACAGTCACTCAGGTGTATAGCCATGAAGGCCACCAAGTAGACAGTCACTCAGGTTTAGGTCTTGGCTGAAGAAAAAACAAAAAAAAACTTTGCCGCCTTAAGCGGGGTCGATCCTGGGATGACTGACACTAGACTCCAAGACGCTCTGCACTTCACCAACCAGCCGTTGATAACAGTGTGGAAAGTTATAGGATGTGAATTAAACAAAACAAACCAACATCAGAATGTCTGCACTGTGAGAGAGTAATAGACAATTTCTGGGTAATCCCCAACTGACCAATTGCGACTGTTGGGCAATAAGGAAGTTGGTTTTGATTATCGATATTAAACAAAATTAACTGTTGAAATATGTTTGTAGTGCACATATACATACATCAAATAATTATGCAGTAAGCTATATATCCATCGTAATAATTATGCAGTAAGCTATATATCCATCGTAATAATTATGCAGTAAGCTATATATCCATCGTAATAATTATGCAGTAAGCTATATATCCATCGTAATAATTATGCAGTAAGCTACATATCCATCGTAATCTCCATTTTGTTCTTATAATTTTAGAAGTTTACAGCTCTAACTTTCGTATAGCCTAAAGATCAGTGGTGAATTGCAACCTAGCAGTTATGTAGGAGTTTCTTGTTTCAGTATAACTTTGCCACCTTAAGTTACCATAAGGAAGGGTATATGGATTTCAACGGGTTAATTGAAATAGTGTTTACTATTAAACTATCAACTATCGTTGATTAACTAAGTGAAATAGATACAATTTTCTGTCGAATGAGCGATTGAACACAAAAATCTTATAAACGAAATAAAAAAAATGTGATTTGAAGAAAAGGAATCATATGTTAAACTATCGTGTTGTTGATAATAATATAGTGGACTGTCTTGCCTGGAGCGGTGTGAACTCCATAGCCCGAGTCCTGCGTTCAAACCCGGCCTATATTATTAGTATTTTTAGTATTATTATTTATATTATTATTTATATTATTATTATTATTACTATTATTATTATTATTATAATTATTGTTATTGAATCCCTGATGTTTTTCCTTCAAGAAAACCCTATATAACTGGATGTAACCCCTTCTGTACTGGCGACGTATTATTAATTCTTATTCTAGCTTTATTGAGACGATTCTGTGCGGTTTAATCCCTTCACCACCATTACGTATCCTCATCATATTTTGGTCACAATTAGACGAATTTCTTTAGTTTGTAATCTACCTATCCGACTCAAATGGGTAAATACAATCCCAATAAACCCTCTTAGTAACATAGGTCTTTCTTAAACTGCTTAAAATCATCTAATTTTAGCCAGAATCAAAGGTAACAAGGAGTCATGGGGCTGAAGGGGTTAACACTTTCACGCTGTTGACGCGATTTTGAGCCTATTGGGGATACTTTAAAGCCTTTGTTACCATCAGGGGTATTTAGAAACCTTTAGTTTAGTTACTTCAACCTTTGCAGTTGTCTTTGAGTTAGCTGTGGGCAGAAAACTAATTTTGGAGAGGTAATTATAAGAGTGAGAGAACTCTATTTATTATTGCTAATCTGGCAACCTCTGCGTCATAAAAGCGTGAAAGGGTTAAGAAGGATCTGTGGTAGTGGAAATTGTTGTGTAAGATAGTTTGAAGCCTGTTAATTGCGGGATGGCCTTTTTAAACTGAATAAAACCGTTTAATAGAAGCCAAAATAAAATGTATAAGACGTTGCCTATGTGGTGGATTGTGTTCAATTATTTCAGTATTATATTTTGCTTAAGCGTTTTTTCACATAGCTATTTTGATTAGTTATTTTGCCTTTATATTGTCTTTGTCCTAGTTTTGGTTTGTATATTTTGCAAGTTTTACAATCAAATGTATATATTGATTAATACATTAATAACCCGTAATATCAAACATAACATTTACACATATATAACTATAAAACACAAGAGTACCTAAGCACAATTATACTCAAAACAGATAATCCATATTGTAATAGTTAATAATAATTATTATAATCATTTATGCCAACTGACAGAGATACATGGATGAGATTCATTAGTGGCCACCCCCTCGGGGATCAGTCCGTCTGGCAATAGATAAACAGATAAGTAATCATAATAACAACAAAGTATGCTTAAATAGACCCATTAATTTTCATAATATCAGCCAGTTGACGCTAGCGTGTTGAGTAGAACTACCATCTCTCACCGCTAGGTCTGTAGTTCGAGCCTCGAGCTGGACATGTTAACTGGTTAGGTGGACCGAATTCTGACCCGGGCTGATCATCCGGTGATGAACAAATCCAGTTGTTGCCCTTAACTGGGTGATGACTGGTGTCCCTAGCTGGAGTGATCACCAGGTGGGACTGGCTGACCAGAAATGATCATCTGGTCACCAACACAAAGTTAAATTGTACTTAATTGTGTGATACTTGGTGTACCTTGCTGACCGAGGGTGATCACCTCGGTGGGATATGTAAACCAGCCAAGTAGACTCGCATGATATTCGTGCTAGAGACCTTGACTAACCCTGACTATGACTAACCCTGACTATGACTAACCCTGACTATGACTATCCCTGATCTTGACTAACCCTGACTATGACTACCCCGACCTTGACTAACCCTGACTATGACTAACCCCGACCTTGACTAACCCTGACTATGACTATCCCTGATACTGACTAACCCTGACTATGACTACCCAGACCTTGACTAACCCTGACTATGACTATCCCTGATCTTGACTAACCCTGACTATGACTACCCAGACCTTGACTAACCCTGACTATGACTAACCCCGACCTTGACTAACCCTGACTATGACTATCCCCGATCTTGACTAACCCTGACTATGACTGATCCATCCCTGACCATAACGCCTGACCCTGACCACTCCTGACTGATCCATCCCTGACCATAACGCCTGACCCTGACCACTCCTGACTGATCCATCCCTGACCATAACGCCTGACCCTGACCACTCCTGACTGATCCATCCCTGACCATAACGCCTGACCCTGACCACTCCTGACTGATCCATCCCTGACCATAACGCCTGACCCTGACCACTCCTGACTGATCCATGCCTGACCCTGACCACTCCTGACTGATCCATCCCTGACCATAATGCCTGACCCTGACCACTCCTGACTGATCCATCCCTGACCACTCCTGACTGATCCATCCCTGACCATAACGCCTGACCCTGACCACTCCTGACTGATCCATCCCTGACCATAACGCCTGACCCTGACCACTCCTGACTGATCCATCCCTGACCATAACGCCTGACCCTGACCACTCCTGACTGATCCATCCCTGACCATAATGCCTGACCCTGACCTGACCATAACGCCTGACCCTGACCACTCCTGACTGATCCATCCCTGACCATAACGCCTGACCACTCCTGACTGATCCATAACGCCTGACTACTCCTGACTGATCCATCCCTGACCATAACGCCTGACCCTGACCACTCCTGACTGATCCCTCCCTGACCACAACGCCTGACCCTGACCACTCCTGACTGATCCATCCCTGACCATAACGCCTGACCCTGACCACTCCTGACTGATCCATCCCTGACCATAATGCCTCCCTGACCATAACGCCTGACCCTGACCACTCCTGACTGATCCATCCCTGACCATAACGCCTGACCCTGACCACTCCTGACTGATCCATCCCTGACCATAACGCCTGACCCTGACCACTCCTGACTGATCCATCCCTGACCATAACGCCTGACCCTGACCACTCCTGACTGATACCTGACCATCCCTGACCACTCCTGACTGATCCATGCCTGACCCTGACCACTCCTGACTGATCCATCCCTGACCATAATGACCTGACCTGACCATAACACCTGACCCTGACCACTCCTGACTGATCCATCCCTGACCATAATGCCTGACCCTGACCACTCCTGACTGATCCATCCCTGACATAACGCCTGACCCTGACCACTCCTGACTGATCCATCCCTGACTATGACTGACCCCGACCTTGACTAACCGATCCATCCAAGACCATAACGCCTGACCCTGACTGATCCATCCCTGACCATAACGCCTGACCCTGACCACTCCTGACTGACCCTGACCACTCCTGACTGATCCATCCCTGACCATAATGCCTGACCCTGACCTGACCATAACGCCTGACCCTGACCACTCCTGACTGATCCATCCCTGACCATAATGCCTGACCCTGACCACTCCTGACTGATCCATAACGCCTGACCCTGACTGATCCATCCCTGACCATAACGCCTGACCCTGACCACTCCTGACTGATCCCTCCCTGACCACAACGCCTGACCCTGACCACTCCTGACTGATCCATGCCTGACCCTGACCACTCCTGACTGATCCATCCCTGACCATAACGCCTGACCCTGACCTGACCATAACGCCTGACCCTGACCACTCCTGACTGATCCATCCCTGACCATAATGCCTGACTGATCCATCCCTGACCATAACGCCTGACCCTGACCACTCCTGACTGATCCATCCCTGACCATAACGCCTGACCCTGACCACTCCTGACTGATCCATCCCTGACCATAACGCCTGACCCTGACCACTCCTGACTTATCCATCCCTGACCATAACGCCTGACCCTGGACACTCCTGACTGATCCATCCCTGAGCACTCCTGACTGATCCATCCCTGACCATAATGCCTGACCCTGACCACTCCTGACTGATCCATCCCTGACCATAATGCCTGACCCTGACCACTCCTGACTGATCCATCCCTGACCATAACGCCTGACCCTGACCACTCCTGACTGATCCATCCCTGACCATAACGCCTGACCCTGACCACTCCTGACTGATCCATCCCTGACCATAACGCCTGACCCTGATGCCTGTCTTCACTAAATCAATATCTAGTCAGGTCAGGTGAAGGCATTGAGGGATAAGCCTTATTAACAGCACAACGTAGCTACTGTCTAGTTTCCTATTTTCTGAAGTGTTGGGCGGGGAGAAGGAGTGTTGGAGAGAAAGGAAGCTGTTGGAGTGGCTTTGTTATGCGTGTTATTAGTCTGTATGCGTCGTCAAGGTGTCCCCCGACTGAGTGCTAGCATATGAAACCTGCTAGGACGTTCTACCACGCCCAATAAATGTCCGCCTTTGCTGGGATGGAATCCTGGTCAGACAGATTCACAAATGAGCGTGCTCTCCACTCGACCGCCGCGGCTCCAATAAAGAGGAGGATATCGCAGAACATAATTATGATGATGTTTTCACTAAATTATTTTACGATGATGGTGAGGAAGATATATAAAAAGAAAATGATTATGATGCTGTTGTCTTCATTAAATCAATATATGTTGATGATGAGGATACAGAAGAAGAAGAAGAGAGATAATTATGTTGCCTTTATTAAATATATATATGGTGAGTTCATTTATTTAGTTAGTTAAAATAGGACTTCAGAGGCTATCAACCCTATTGGATTATTAACCCAGAAGACGTGAATAACAAACTAACCCCTTCAGCACAACGACCAAGTTATTACCATAATCCGGTTACCATTAGACAACTTTCTTCAGTTTATAATCTACCCCTAGGACTCAAAGGGGTCGGGTTAAGACTTTCTTTGATATAAAATAAAATGGTCTAGGGGGTAATTTCTTTTAAGCTTGATGGACGTGTAGCAGGAAAAAAATAAAAAATATAAATATACAAATATATAATTTGGTCGATCACTAAATCAAATAAACCCTTCCCCCTTTAATCTCCAAAGTGGCACAGGACATTCGGTGGGTCATATACAGTATGTCGGCATGCCAAATATCCAAAGTGGCACAGGACATTCGGTGGGTCATATACAGTATGTCGGCATGCCAAATATCCAAAGTGGCACAGAACATTCGGTGGGTCATATACAGTATGTCGGCATGCCAAAGTGGCACAGGACATTCGGTGGGTCATATACAGTATGTCGGCATGCTGCCAAATGACAGATCAGCGACCTCAATAAATACGGCTACATATTATTTAGGTCTTACCCCCAACACCGATCTCTGACCCCCCCCCCCCCCCCAGAACAGTGATAAGAATAACAAACAACTCAAGGACATGAGCACGAACAACAATAACAACAAGAATAATAACAAGAAAAACAACAACAGCAAACACAACGAGTATTCGACCATCCATAGGACTTCATTTTCGAATATTATGGTAGACTTTAAAGATATGACATAGGATAATTAAGGGGGTCACTTGCTTTTTTCTCTCCTTTTCTCTCTTTCTCTGGCTTGTATCCATTCTGGCCCATTCAGCCTACTGTTTTAAGACATTTATCCCCATCCAGGTGTCGATTTATTCCTGGCGAGCGATAGCGAGCCAGCATTGTATGGAGAAATCCAGATTCGCCAGAGAAATTTTTCTATCGAAACATTTACAATTTTAGCCTGCTGACAAGAACATTATATAAAATATGCTGGCTCGCTACCGCTTGCTAGGAAAAAATGGAGACCTGGATGGAGATAAAAGTCTTAAAATAGTAGGCTGAATGGATACAACCCAGAGAGAGAGAGAGAGGGAGAGAGAACACAAAACGAGGTGAGCCCCCTTAATAAGGTAGGCGTTAATTAAATGTGACAAACTGAGCTAAGCTGTCAACCCCAGCCCCATATAAGTCAACACTTTATTACCCTAATGTATTTACTAAATTAATATATGACCATGATGCGGAGGGTGTAGACCAAAATAGTATTAATAATAATAATACTAAATATACTACTACTACTACCAGTACTACTACTAACAATAATAATAATAATAATAATAATAATAATAATAATAATAATAATAATAATAATAATAGAAATAAAAATAATTCTCAACTACAAACCCCTATGCACTTGAATAAACTAATGAAAGCATATGGTCCTCCCGGGATTCAAACTCTGGACACCACCCATGCACCTCTGTCCCCAGTCAGTCGACGCCCCTCCCACCAACCAGCACCGCCTTCGTTCATGTACTTCCTCACTCCATCCTTCCACCTCTCATTCGGTCTACCTCTCCCTCTCTGTCCCTCCACCTCGCTCTCGTACACCCTCTTAGTCATTCTCTCGCTTTCCATACGTTCCATATGGCCGAACCATCTCAAGTTGTTCCTTTTCACACTTTCCAGCACATCTACCTCCACACCACACCTCCTTCTTACTTCCTCATTAGTCTGTCTATCCCTCCATGTAACTCTGCACGCACTCCTTAAGTAATTCATTTCCACTGCTCTCACTCTTGGTCTGAGTCTCTCAACCAACGTCCATGCTTCGCTTCCGTAAGTCAGTGTCGGGATTACCACACTGTCATGCAAGGACTTCTTCACTTCCATACTGACCACCCTATTTCTTGTTACTGCTTTTAGCGTTCCTACAACCCTCTCCCACACTTCCTCATCCATAGTCCCATCTTTACTCAACACACTGCCCAGATACTTAAAAGAGTTGACGATCTCCATAGCCTGACCGTTCAGCTTGACCTCGCACTCTGTGACTTCACCCCTTTCGAAGACCATAACCTTGCTCTTCCCTGCATTTACCTTCAAATTCCGTTTTTCGCACACTGTTCCAAACTTATTTACCAGACTCTGCAACTCCCATTCATTATCACTCATCAGAACTGTATCATCCGCAAACAGCAGTATAGGTAGCTTCCACTCAATTCCCTCCCTTTTCAGCGATACACCAACATCCACTGCTCTTGATAGTATTTCTTTCATGACTCCATCCATATATACAGTAAACAACCACGGGGACATCACACACCCCTGTTTCAAACCAACATTCAGGTCAAAGAACTCGCTCTACTCACTCTCCACACGTACTGCCGCCTTTGCACCCTCATACATGCTCTTCACTGCTTTCAGCAACTTGCCCTCTACTCCGTATATTCTACGTACTTTCCACAAACCTTCTCTATCCACTCTGTCATAGGCCTTCTCCAAGTCCATAAAGGCAACATACACCTTTTGTTTCTTCTCCAGATATTCTCTAGAGTAAGAGGAGGATTTATTGAACTTTCATGAACTTGACGTGCAGGGCTCTTGTTATGACACTCGTCTGTCTTGGGCATCTGGTTAGGTCTGGACTTCCTAAGGTATAACTTGCTGATGCTCTCTTCTCTTCGTGGAGGCTAGGTCTCGGACCACTAGCTGTGCAAGGTTTCGTACGGTACCACATGCAAGTGAAAGAGTAGAGGTGAGTCTCTGCTTACGCGGCTCCAGTAGATGACCTAGAGAGTGAGCATTGAGCCTCACGATTACGTCAACTTGTACTTGTGTTGGTATCGTACACAACGAATCAGTCTCACGACCTGACTTGATAGTATGGAACCTAGCAGGTTGACCAGAGCACTTGGTATATTCAGTCTTTAGACCTGAAGAGCTATTCTCATACTTGGTGTTCCAGTCTTCAGACCTGTACAGTAGGTGCTAGTATCGAAACTAGCAGAATTACTTCTCCCAGGAGGATGAATGACATAGTCTGTCCTAATTCTGCGTATGCTGGTCATCACTCTGTTCGGGCTAGAAGGGCGCGATCTGGTGTTGTAATTGTCAAGGCAGTTTCCGGCAGCATTGATATTGAAAGTATGCCCACGTGGGGGCATCTGTGTGTATAAAGGGCGCACAGGTACTCTCTCCCTGTGATTTTTAGGTCTTTGTGGCTTGGTGGTAGTGGTGGTCTGTACTGCTGCAATTCTTCTTGTGGGCGTATAAAATATATAAAATAATAATAATAATAATAATAATTATTATTATTAGGCAGAATGAAATAGGAACAATCTGCGATAAAAAAGAAGAGGGGGATGATGATGATGAATGAAAGAAAAGAATAACATGCAATAGATAAAATAGAAACAGAGAAGAAGAAAACATGTATAATCAAAAAGAAAAGAAGAAAAAAGCAAACATTGAAATACAGAAAAAATAGCAAAAGAAAAGAAGTGAACCAAAGAAATAGATAAAGGAAGCAAAATAAGAAGATAACAACCAGTAAAAGAGAGGAAAGAATGAACATTACGGAGAAAAAGAAATATAAAAACGAGGCAATATACGAGACAATCTATTCCCAGCTGTCAGCACCAGCAGCTTATAATTAAAACTTAGCCTACCTTGATTTACTCAGGCGAATATATGATGATGGAACAGACGAAGAAAAAAATTATGAAGACGAAAACAAAGAAAACGAGGTAGGACGTACACAACATTCCGAAAATTACGCTAATAAGAAGAAAAACTATTGGTGAAAAGCAAAATAAAATGAACAAATATAATAATCTGAGAAACTTCTAGGGAAATGTTGAAGAAAGCAGGAGAACAGAATAAGTGAATAGTAAGACAAAGAGAAGAATTATGTGAAAAAACAAAAAAACAAACACAAAGCCAAAACTAGGTGGAATCATGTCAGTAAACCCTTGAGGATTATGACGCATTGTGACAGTATATTCTGGCTATCATTAGACGATTGTATGCTATTTAGGAAGGGTCTGTAGGAATCGTAGAGGTAAATGGTATTTCAATTAACCATTTAGCTCCAAAAATGTCTTCCAAAGCAGATTAAAATCGTCAAATTATACTGTCAAAACGAGTCATGAACCTCAGAGGGTTAATACGGATATATACATATATATATATATATATATATATATATATATATATATATATATATATATATATATATATATATATATATATTTATATATATCGCTACTACAACAATCAGTGTTCTTCAGAGCTCTCTAACTGAATGCCCCCTCCCTTTGCGGCGAATACGAGGCACCCGCCATTCCACACAGTCAATACGAGGCACCCGCCATTCCACACAGTCAATACGAGGCACCCGCCATTCCACAGTCAATACGAGGCACCCGCCATTCCACACAGTCAATACGAGGCACCCGCCATTCCACACAGTCAATACGAGGCACCCGCCATTCCACACAGTCAATACGAGGCACCCGCCATTCCACACAGTCAATACGAGGCACCCGCCATTCCAAACAGTCAATACGAGGCACCCGCCATTCCACACAGTCAATACGAGGCACCCGCCATTCCACAGTCAATACGAGGCACCCGCCATTCCACACAGTCAATACGAGGCACCCGCCATTCCACACAGTCAATACGAGGCACCCGCCATTCCACACAGTCAATACGAGGCACCCGCCATTCCACACAGTCAATACGAGGCACCCGCCATTCCACAGTCAATACGAGGCACCCGCCATTCCACACAGTCAATACGAGGCACCCGCCATTCCACACAGTCAATACGAGGCACCCGCCATTCCACACAGTCAATACGAGGCACCCGCCATTCCACACAGTCAATACGAGGCACCCGCCATTCCACACAGTCAATACGAGGCACCCGCCATTCCACACAGTCAATACGAGGCACCCGCCATTCCACACAGTCAATACGAGGCACCCGCCATTCCACACAGTCAATACGAGGCACCCGCCATTCCACACAGTCAATACGAGGCACCCGCCATTCCACACAGTCAATACGAGGCACCCGCCATTCCACACAGTCAATACGAGGCACCCGCCATTCCACACAGTCAATACGAGGCACCCGCCATTCCACACAGTCAATACGAGGCACCCGCCATTCCACACAGTCAATACGAGGCACCCGCCATTCCACACAGTCAATACGAGGCACCCGCCATTCCACACAGTCAATACGAGGCACCCGCCATTCCACACAGTCAAACAGTTAAAGTCGTAAGGATTATCAAAGTTTCCCAGTATTTCTTCTACTAAACAAGTGAACTCTGGAACTCTCTCCCTCAATCAATCTTTCCTTCATTCTATAACTTAAACTGCTTTAAACTTCATGTGTCCAGGTATTTTGACCCTAACGTCCCTTGAATTTGTCTCTGTCACTCTTTTGCTTTGAACACTCGTTACAGGCAACCTGCCTTTTGTCTCCTTCATATACATTTCAAAACCATATGTATGTATGTATGTATGTATGTATATATATATATATATATATATATATATATATATATATATATATATATACCGGTATATATATAATTAAACAATCCCAAGGTATTATCATCATATACCATATAGTTACAGCTCATTTATCTTTATAAATCACTAAATATATATAAATATATATATATAATTATTATACCAGTATCTAAGTGTCCCTCTAACTGAAAAACATAACTACACGGCAAACCATCAAAGAAAATGGGATGCCAGGCTCCAGATATAAGTTGTATCCCTACTTTATATATATATCCCTGACTTTGTAATTGGCCCCTTGCTAGTCTCAGGCTAGCAGAATGTTAGAGATATAGACATCGATATTTAGCAGAATGTTAGAGATATAGACATCGATATTTAGCAGAATGTTAGAGATATAGACATCGATATTTAGCAGAATGTTAGAGATATAGACATCGATATTTAGCAGAATGTTAGAGATATAGACATCGATATTTAGCAGAATTAACTACTAAAATGACTTTGCAACTGGCCCCCTGCTAGTCTCAGGCTATCAGAATGTTAGAGATATAGACATCGATATTTAGCAGAATTAACTACTAAAATGCGATTGTAAAATATTAATAAATACATAAAACTAATTTCATCTTACTTTCAATCCATCATAATTATATTATTGAATTTCTGTTCTATATCGATGTTTACGGTTCCAACTTCATTATGGCCTGAAACTCGCAAGGCCAGAAATCTAGACCAATAACATAATTATATACTGTATATATATATATATATATATATATATATATATATATATATATATATGTATATATAAAACAACTAAAGTAAACGAGATAATATTTGTTTACATATAGAAAAATTTAGTCAGGGATTAGGACATTTTACAGCTCATTTGCTCCAGCCTATTTTTAACTGCAGAGGTTACAGTTCACGATTGGTGACCTACTTAGACTGACTAGACTATACAAACTCACACCCTATAATAAATAGTAATAACTCTTTCCTAGGTTTCTTAAGGGAGCCCACCTAGCTTTTTTTTTCTCTCCCTCTCTCTTTGGCTTGTATCCATTCAGGCTACTGTTTTAAGACGTTTACCCGCATCCAGGTGTCAATATTATCCTGGCGAGCGGTAGCGAGCCAGCATATATATATATATTTGTTTTGACAGCAAGCTAGATTTGTACATTTTTCGATAGCAAAATGTCTCGAAGCCGGATTTCTCCATACAATGCTGGCTCGCTATCGCTCGCCAGGAAGAAATCAACCCCTAGATGGAGATAAACGTCTTATAACAGTTGGCTGAATGGGGCCGAATGGATTCAAGCCAGGGAAAGAGAGAAAATGAGAGAAAGATAAAAAAAAAAAACGGTGACCCCCCCCTTAACTGAATAACTATATGATGAAGAAGAAGAACAATAATTATAGGTGCCCAAACTAACTAACAACTTACCATTTGAAGTTCTTACCAAAGTTTCTTCACAACATAAATATATGATGATGATGGAGATAAAGAGAACAAACGCATCAAACACAGAATTCTGAAAATGAAGACCAGATAATATATAAATGAACCTACGTAAGGAAAAATGCAAACAAAAAACTCAAATACAGAAATTGAAAAGGCACGCAAACACAAAATCAAACCAATGGTAATAATAATAATAATAATAATAATAATAATAATAATAATACAAATAATAACAATAATAATGATAGTAAACAAAAACAAAATACTTATAATTATTATGCTGAAAATAAAGATGAATTAATGATGAAACATAAAACCTATGATCAAAATATTATGGGTAGATTCTATATATTTATTTGTTTACTTATGTATTGTTATTAGGCTTAAACTAAATATCCCTTAAGACTCCCATTCGAGAAAATGTTATGCATTTTTTTTCCGGATATAAAATGCCTTGGCCGAAGTTCAATTCCTTATGAGTTGCAATCTTGCTATCGCTCGCCAGGAAAATAAATCCGCATTTAATGCTACGAAAGGTCTGAAAAACGACAAAAAAAAATGGGGCGAAAGATCTTAAAATACGCAAACTAATGGGGCAAGCGTCTTATAATCTCACAAGTAATGGGGCTGAACATGAGGGAGAAGGGGGTCCAGAAGAAAAAACTCACACCCTTGAAGAACAAAATGAAACGATGTATATAGTATATATATATATATATACCGGTAATACTATTTAAGAGCCCTCCTGGAAAATGTTGAAGGAAGCCGGAAAGAAGTAATTAAGAGGAAGCCGAAGAAAGAAAGGAGAGAGAGAGAGAGAGAGAGAGAGAGAGAGAGAGAGAGCGAGAGAGAGAGAGAGAGAGAGAGAGAGAGAGAGAAGAGAGAGGGGGGGAGAGAGAGTGTGTGTGAGTTAATTTGAATTTTGTCACATGTTTCAGTGCACTTTACAATACCAAAACGCGTTCCCAATATAAAAGTAGAAGGGTACTTGGTAGAGCGCATACCTCCGCCTACACTGGCTGGTTCCTTATAATTATGGGGAGAAGGGTTGTATTTCTGGTCCTCCTTCTTCCTCATGTTTAGCCCCATTAGTTTTTAGATTTCAAGATGCTTGGCCCATTAGTTTGGTGATCTAGAGACCTTTAGCCTCATTTCTGTGTCAATGTTAACACTTTTCGTGTCATTTAGGTGTCGACTGTAATGTAAAAGGAACCGGCTATCGGCCGGGAAATATTTCTATCCAAAAATGTACAAATTTATCTTGAAGGAGGGTATTAGGGGGTGTTTTTTTAAAGCTCCATGGAGGTCTAGGGAGGAAACTAATAAACAAATTATAAAAGATATATAAAGAGGAAATAAATACGCCCGTCCCCCTTTAATATCATAGACCTAAAGTGTCCTCTGTATATGGGTTCCATGCCGCGGATTGCCTCCTAAATTGAATAATTTCTTCCATGTTGAATAACTGCCCACTAAATTTCGTAAACATCGGATTGCCACCTAAAATGCATCATTTTTCTTAGGCACATATCCCATCTGCCCACCAAATTTGGTGAAAATCTCCAGATCTCCTAAATTGAATCACTTCCTCCTTGGCGCATAACGTATCTGCTCACCAACTTTAGTGCAAATCGGTTAATAAATTTGTGAGATATCTTGTTTACAGACAGACAGACAGACAGACAGACATACAGACAAACAAATAAACAAACGCAGGTGAAAATATAACCTCCGGCCAACTTTGCTGGCGGGAGTAACTATGAGCGAGTTCATTTATAAATATTCATTTACGTGAAACACTACAAAGTGAAATGACACATTTTTCAAAATAACAATCTGTAGATATTATCAAAAATATATTCACATCTAGCACAATAATATTAAAAATGCTTGCTTTAAGACGTCGAGAGAGAGAGAGAGAGAGAGAGAGAGAGAGAGAGAGAGAGAGAGAGAGAGAGAGAGTGGGAGTGGGGAGCTAGAGCAGACGGGAAAAATTGGAAGATGTTGGAGAATAACAGAGTAGGAGGGATGGAGACACCCAGTGCTAGCAAGCGCGTTCAGTCTACCCTATCAGGCAATCCAGTTTCTGTTTGAGCAATCCTGTTTATGATCGCGCAGACTGAACGACATTGATAGGCAAACATTGATTCTCGTCGCTGATTGGTCAGTGGCTATGAGCACGAAATTCAAATCTTGTTGGCGATATCTGCGAAGGTTTTAGGCCTGTAACATATGCTTCTTCGGTCTATTAATTTCAATCAAAGTCAAATGGTTTTGTCAAATCAATACATTTTAATATTGGATATTATTATCCATCAATATAGACTATTGGCTATGGTAGTCACACTGTCAGCTACAGTCAGCAGCCTTGTTCAAGCTCAAGACAGACGGTAGGCTAGGCTACCATCAGGCTCTTATATCTTATAATCTTATAAGAAAATGTTGACAAAGTTATTACGGTTCTTATCTGGCAAAGGTAGCTATTTATTCCCCGTGTAATTTTCAAACAATTCTCCGTTAGTCTATTGGGTAAATAAAAAATAGATGTTCTTTTCCTGGCGATGTAGGACTATGAATAGGCTAAATTCTATAGTTTATATATATTGTTCTTTCCCTGGCTATGTAGCCAGGCTGAATTAAATAGTAGCCTATATATATTATCTCTTCCTGGCAATGTATGTATAGGTATATTTTCTTTTCCTGACGATCTATGTGTATATAGGCTATTTGCAAGCCTATATTTGTGGAAGGTTCATAAATATTATTTTTTAACCATTAGATTACCTTTGAAAATTTAACTATAGCGTGGATAGGCTACCTTACTAAACATAGCTTAACTGACCTATCATACTTCGATGCAATTATGCCTCAGAAATGTTTTTTAAGAAATGTAAATAGAGTACCGGTAGTCGATCAATTATAGACAAGCGCCGAAAAACCTGTACAGCAAGCTAGGCTATAACCCGTTAAAATGTAGGCTATCATTCAATTGGCACAGTAACAACTGTAACATTACCGATATATACAGTAACTATAACAATGAAATACAACACGCATAAAAAACAATAATCAATCAATAATACAGACAAACGCTCAAAAACCTGTACAGCAAGTTATAACCCATTACAATACATCATTGGCATAGTAACATTACCAATATATAACGATAACAATTAAATAATAACTGCAAAAAAAAAAACACATTAGCTCATCGAGCCTCGAACCCTTGCGAGTAGGCTTACGGATTTAAAAGCGAATTCGTTACCAACTAGGCTACGCTTACCGCACTGAAGGGCTGACACAGTAGCTGTGAGACTTGCGCTCCAAGCTACTTGTTTTATGTGATATATAGCAAAATGGTCACGATAACTATGATTTTTATAGGTGTGCCTCCTTACTGTATAATTGAGATTGCGACACATAAATAACTTGGAGGGAGGCTAATTAAGCTAAATTATGATAATATAATGTAGAGGTGAGATTTAGGACTACTGTTATGATAGCTTCGCTAGTCACCTCCAGGGAATGTTAGCGTGATCGCCGTCTGATTGCAAACAATCACAAACGTGATTCGTCGAATCAGAGGCGATCACGTTCAGTAGAGCTATCCCGTTTGCGCGTTTGGGTAGACTGAACGCGCTGGGGCCAAGACTGTGAGGGGGTGATGGACAGATAGATACAGATCTATCTATCTATCTATTGCCTGACGCCGCGATCCCCGAAGGGGTGGCCACGAAAGAACCGCCCCCATGCACTTCTGTCCCCCGTCAGTCGACGCCCCTCCTCCCAACCAGCACCGCCTTCGTTCATATACTTCCTCACTCCATCCTTCCACCTCTCTTTCGGTCTACCTCTCCCTCTCTGTCCCTCCACCTCACTCTCGTACACCCTCTTAGTCATTCTCTCGCTTTCCATACGTTCCATATGGCCGAACCATCTCAAGTTGCTCTTTTTCACACTTTCCAGCACATCTACCTCCACACCACACCTCCTTCTTACTTCCTCATTAGTCTGTCTATCCCTCCATGTAACTCCGCACGCACTTCTTAGGTAATTCATTTCAATTGCTCTCACTCTTAGTCTGAGTCTCTCAACCAACGTCCATGCTTCGCTTCCGTAAGTCAGTGTCGGGATTACCACACTGTCATGCAACGACTTCTTCACTTCCATACTGACCACCCTATTTCTTGTTACTGCTTTCAGCATTCCTACAACCCTCTTCCCCTGTTGTATCCTCTCCCGCACTTCTTCATCCATAGTCCCATCTTTACTCAACACACTGCCCAGATACTTAAAAGAGTTGACGATCTCCATAGCCTGACCGTTCAGCTTCACAGATACAGATAGATAGATAGACAGATAGATACAGTATATATATATATATATATATATATATATATATGTTATTTTCTATGTGTATGGAGGAGACAAAAGGCAGGCTGCCTGTAGCGAGTGTCTCCCCCAAAGTTAAAAGAGTGACAGAGCCAAATTCAAGGGACGTTGGAGTCAAAATGCCTGGACACTGGAAGTTTAAACCAGTCTAAGTCATAGTATGTAGGAAAGATTGATTGAAGGAGAGAATTCCAGAGTTCACTTGTTGAGTTGAAGAAAGACTGAACAAATTTGGCAATTCTTGGGTTGGAAAGCTGGACAGAATAGGGGTGGGATTGTGTTGAAAGGTGGGTGCATCATACTCGCCGCAAGGGAGGGGGTATACAAGAAGATGTACGGGGGTAAAGAACCCACGGAGACAGTTGAGCACTCACAAGTTTTGGGAAGCTGTTTAGTAAGAGTGGTAATATGATCTTTCCAAGAAAAGTCAGATAAAAAAAGATATGCAGAATGTTGAAAGAAGATGAAGGGTTGAGTTGTGTGTTGTTGAAGAAAAGCTGATAGTCTTGTGGAAGATTGTGATGGAGAGATAGAGGGAGAAACTGGGTCTTGGAGGCATTGAAAGTAACAAGACTTTCTCTGCCCCAATCAGAAATATTAGAAAGATCAGAAGATAGGCATTCTGTGGCCTCGCCACGTTTGATTAGGAGTGCTTGCATGCTGGGTTGATGTGAAAAAACAAAGTTGAATAGTTTAAGGTAGAGTCATCAGCACATGAGTGGATAGGACTAGAGGTACAGTTGAGGAGATCATTGATAAATATTAGAGAGAATTGGAGACAGGATAGAACCCTGAGGAACACCGGAGTTGATAGGTTGAGGAAGTGAACGATAGCCGTCCACAACTGCAGCTATGGAGCGGTCTGAAAGGAAATTAGAGATAAATACACAAATAGAGGGATAGAAACCGAAGGAAGGTAGTTTGGAAAATAAAATCTTGTGCCAGACTCTATCGAAGGCTTTTGATATGTCTAGAGCAATATAAAAAGTCTCACCGAAGTCCCGAAAGGAGGATGACCAAGAGTTAGTAAGATAAGCAAGAAGGTTACCAGAAGAGCGGCCCTTAAAACCCGTACAATCCCAGCGACGGCTGCCAGTCGTCGGTAGATAAACTACTACCCCAGTCCCAGCGACGGCTGCAAGCCGTCAGTAATAAACGGTCCTTGTAACTGCCAGTATCAGGCAGTGGCTGGTACCATGACTTGTAAACAATGTTCTAAGGAATTGGCAACACTGCTTAGGTTAGCTGCAAGCTTCCACAGGCTGTCTGGGGGAGTGTTTCATCAACTTTTGAGGTGGGAGGTTGTTATATCTTGCCTCTGAAGCCATTTTGGCCACATTGCTTGGTACTGGGGGGTATATTTACCCTATGGTACAGTAGGGGTCAAGGAAACCGTACAGCCGATATGAAAGTAGATGATGGGTAGATATATGCTTAAGAAATTTTGAGTTAAGAATAGTTTCAAAAACTTTAGAGATGCAAGAAATGAGAGAAATTGGACGATCGTTCGAGGGTTGAGAGCGGTCACGTACCTTCTTTGGGACAGGTTGACTAAGAGCAAACTTCCAGCATGAAGGAAAGACGTTAGAGGATAGACAGAGACGAAAGAGGTTTGCTTAGGCAGGGAGTCAGCACGGAAGCACAGTTTTTGAGTACCGTACAACATGAGGAACACCATCCGGTCCGTACGCCTCCTTAGTTTTAAGTTCAGAGAGGGCCGAGAGTACATCTTTAGAAGAGATTATGATATTAGGCATAATTAAGTAAGAGGGGGGTGGAGAGGGAGGAATAACACCGGAATCATCCAAGGTGGAATAAATATATATATATATATATATATATATATATATATATATATATATATATATATATATTTCAGCTATACTCTTTGTCCTTAGGGAAGCGGAGTCGTATGAGGAATAGTAAGGCCAACGTAAGGAACAACATCTTTATTTGATACCGGTAACGCTTCGGCTTCTCTTCATGAGCCATCATCAGATCTAAAAATTAAATGAACGTACATGTAGCTAATTTGTTGTGCAAACAAAAATAAGAAAACAAAAATATATACTGTATACCGGTATACATATATATATACTGTATATATATATACCGGTATATACCGGTATATATATATATATATATATATATATATATATATATATATATATATATATATATATATATATATAGAGAGAGAGAGAGAGAGCGAGTGAGAGAGAGCGAGAGAGATCCATTAGTACTCCATATAATTAGATTACGAAGCAAAGTGCCAGCACCAGGAAGGTATACAATTATAATGGAAGGAGTGGGAGTGGTAGCTGGTAGGAAGGTTAGGTTTTAATTCACGACCAGTTAGAGCAATTAGGCTGGAAAGGATGTAGGTTTGGAAGGTTGGAGTGGAGGAGGTGGTTCATTAGGATGGTTAGGCTTTAAGGATGGTTGGTGGATCTTCCATATAAATCATTGTTTTCTAGTTTCCTCCCTAGAGCTCCATCAAACTTTAAAAAAAACATCCATTAGATCCCCCTTCTAGATAAATTTGTACTTTTTTCGGTGGAAAAACCCCCAGCCGAAGGCCGATTCTTTCAAAACTACAGGCTCACTATCGTTCGCCAAGAAAAGAATCGGCACATAAATAACACGAAAAGTCTTAATATTGACAAAGAAATGGAGCGAAAAGTCATAAAATCGAAAAACTAATGGGGCAAGTATCTTAAAATCGGAAAACTAATGGGGCTAAACATGAGGGAGAAGAGGTCTGGAAAAATAACCCATCTCCTCTCAAAGGATGGTTATTTAGGAAGGAATTAGACTTAAAGGGAGATTTCCACTTGAGTGTTTTATTTTCTGGACCCCTTTCTCCTTCATGTTTAGCCCCATTGCTTTTGAGATTTTAAGACGCTTGCCCCACTAGTTTGGCGATTTTAGGAACTCTCGGCCCAGGGGGCTAAGAATCCTCCTCCCCTTGTGTAATTCTCCTACTCAACGAGACAGAAAAACGGGCAAGGGAATATGAAAATGGTCCCGGACCCTGAGAATAGGAACTTTAAATGTTGTTTCTGTTCGGGCTCTGTCTTATGTCGGCCACCTCCAGCAATGGGGTATGTGCCTGAGTATATATATGTATATATATATATATAATAATTTTAAATCATAATGTCTCTATGTAAAATTGACAGATTTTGTATAGCTTGTCTGTTACAATAAAATAAATGTATTGTATTAATGCGGTGAAAGTCGAAGTGAAACCCACGTAGTTTTTTGACACCTTAATTCACATACCTCTACAGTGTTCTCCTCATATATTAATAAGCTAGAGGAAATGTTTCTAAGCACATAATATGACTAGTGTGATTATTAAATACAAAAAACCTATGAAGGTTTCACATTAGCTTCCAACCTCATTAATACAATACATTAAATGTATTGTAACAGGCGAACTATGCAGAATCTGACATTTATAATTACCAAAGGAGTTCATCCTCCAATTTAATGAAGGCTTTGGTGAAACACCCTGTGTATATATATATATATATATATATATATATATATATATATATATATATATATATAGAGAGAGAGAGAGAGAGAGAGATACACGATTATATTATCATGCTTGTTGTTGCAACATAAAATATATTAACAACAATTCACTGTGAATTTCGAGTGCCGTATATAAAATGCATAGAGCAGAACAAAACATTTACCAATTTTCAAAGTATTAACTTGAATGCATTTTATAAAGACTGAATAATATACAATTCAGAAATACGCGCAAACAACATGACCAAATATTAAAAAATATTTCAAACTGTATGTACTCACATAATTTTCTGAAGCTTCCGTTGCTGTCCATTGAATTATTCATTGCATGGGAATATTTTACAGAATAGTCAATGGTTAACTCTGTCTGGTGGGACGTTTTGGGAGTTATTACGATTTAGTTTAATTAATACTATTGAGGGCTTTTTCCATGTTCAAGCAATATATTTTTAGTCCGCCTCGGCAGCCCCCCTCCAAGCTCCCCCCCCCCCCCCCCCCCCCCCCCCCTCCCACCACCTTAGACACCGTCCAAACAAAAACACCCGCACCAGGCTACCTTCAAGGTATTATTGAATTATTTATTTATTATTATTATTATTATTATTATTATTTATTTTCATTTTTGTTTTTGTTTTTTTTTAAAGTCCAGGCCAAAGGCAAGTTTCTCTTTAATTGCAGGAACGCTATCGCTTGCCCAGAAAATATCGACAACGGAATGGGGTGAAGCATCTTATAATCACCAAATATCCATCTATCTATTGCCGGACAACGTGATCCCCGAAGGGGTGGCCACGAACGAAACGCCTCCATGCACCTCTGTCCTCTGTCTCCCATCCAGCACAGCTTTCACGCATATACTTCTTAACTCCATCCTTCCACCTCTCACTCGGTCTACTTCTCCCTCTCTGTCCTTCCACCTCACTCTCGCACACTCTCTTAGTCATTCTCTCGCTTCCCATACGTTCCACATGGCTGAACCATCTCAGTGTTATTTTCACACTTTCCAGCACATCTACCTCCACACCACACCTCTCTCGTATTTCCTCATTCGTCTGTCTATCCTTCCATGTAACTCCACACTCACTACTCAAGTAACTAATTTCCACCACTCTCACTCTTGGTTTGTGTCTCTCCAACAGTGCCAATGCTCCACTCCCGTATGGCATTGTCAGGATTACCACAATATCATGCAAGGACTTCTTTACTTCCATGCTGACCACCCTATTTCTTGTTACTGCTTTCAGCGTTCATACAACCCTCTTCCCCTATTGCACCCTCTCCCACACTTCTTCATCCAAACTCCCATTTTTACTCAACACACAGCCCACATACTTAAATGAGCTGGCATAATGGCATTCTCCATAGCCTGGCCGTTCAATCTCACCTCACAATCTGTGAATGCACCTATTTCAAAGACCATAACCTTACTCTTCCCCGCATTTACTTTCAGATTCCGTTTTTCACACTCTGTTCCAAACATATTTACCAGACCATGAAACTCCCATTCACTATCGCTCATCAGCACTGTATTGTCAGCAAGCAGCAGTACAGGCAACTTCCACTCACTTCCTTCCCTCATCAGCGGTTCACCAACATCCTCTGCTCTTCCTTGCATTTCTTTCATGACTCCATCCATGTATATTGAACAACGATGGGGACCCTTGCTTTAATATTCAGATCAAAGAACTTGCTTTGCTGATTTACACACGTACCGATGCCTTTGCAAGCTCACATATGCTCTTCACTACTTTCAGCAACTTGCCATCTACTCCGTATATTCTAAGTACTTTCCACAGACCTTCTCTATCAACTCTGTCATAGACCATCTCCAAGTCCATAAAGGCAGAATACAACTTTAGTCCCTTCTCCAAATATTTCTCCACAACACATTTCAAGGCAAAACTCTGGTCTTCACACATCCTCTTCGCTTCGTAATCCCACCCTGCTCGTCACCTATCCATTTCTCTGTTCTCGCTCCCACTCGTTCAATCACTATCCTACTGTACATCTTCCCTACTACGCTTAGAAGACATAACCCCCAGTGATTACCACACACTCCTCTTTCCCTTTTATCCTTATACAGGGGGACTATTATGCCTGTCTTCCAGTCATCAGGTGCACTCCCTTTCTCGCATGCTAGTTTGCACATTTTCCATACCCATTCGATCACCATCTCGCTACCATACCTCAGGATTTCCCCACACACTCCATCTATTCCTGATGCTTTCCCTATCTTTACTCTTTTCAAGGCTTCACACATTTCTGACCTCCTGATCCCCACCTCCTCCTCCACTACTTCTTTTCTTCCCTCCCATACCCCATCCAACTATGTTTGCTGGCGTTTCATACCTTATGTTCAAACAATTCGTTAAAGTGCTCCCACCATCTCTTGATTCTCTCTTGCTTCTCGCCTAACACTCGCCTATTCTTCTCTTACACACCCTTACTACTTCCCTTGCTACCCTCCCTAACTTTCTTGACCTCTTTCCAGAACAGTTTATTACACTCCCTCCATTTTACACTTAGATTCCTTCCAAATTCCTCATCTGCTCTTCTCTTACTTTCCTTCACTACTCTCATCACCACTCTCTTTTTCAGGAAATAAGCACCAAAAAAGTGCCAAGGTTGGACAGAAATGTTAACAAAGCAATTTCGCTTGAAATGGGTTCTTTGGAGGTATCTCTAACCACACAAAAAAGTCCACTCGAATCCACACATGGCAAATACTCGTTTTCACTGAAAATCCTAGATGCCCGCTGCCGCGGAAGGTAAAATATTGAAATAGGCATAACTTTGCTGAAAATCAACATAGAAACACAAATAAAGTGTCTAATCCTACTAATTTTGAGGTGCTCTTTCACTTGGAAATATTTTCAAGGTCATATAAGGTGGCATTCATGCTCAAACGTCAAAATCAACGTAATTTTTGGTATAATATTGAAGGAAAATGTGAAAATTATATGATCCTCTGAACATATCTGTGCGACTATTACACCAGTACGATTGAGAAATGTATATACGTGTATGCAACGCATTTAGTAATACTTTTTTCTTTTATTTCCAGATCTGAGATTGTGATGGCATCCCCCAAGACAGATGCGGCGTGTTTAATTTGTAGAGACACTATTTCATTTAAGAACGATGAATATTCCAGCGTTGGACGCAAAGGCCTCACTTCCATTAAAAAATTCACCCATAGACACAATGAACTATATCCAACGAACCCCATCCCAATATATAAATTTGATGAAAATGGAAAGCAATATGTCCACACATCATGTCGCAAAAGTCACACAAACAGCAGACGATATGAGCAGATTGGTAAACGCCAACATGCCGATGAAACTGGTCCTACCTCACACAAACTGCGATGTGATACTAAAAAATTCTCATTTCACACTGACTGCTATCTCTGTGGGATGCATGTTGATCAGGAGAAGGCCAGAAAGTATCCCACCAATGTTGAATATGAATTCAGCCATGTTATGCTCCTCACTGTGTCAGAGACAATCTTGCAAAGATGTAATGAACGTCGCGAAACTCATCCAGACTCTTGGGCTGATGCAGTTGCACATCGACTTGCATGTATTAATGATTTACCAGCAGAGTAGGCCATTTACCACCGCAGATGTTTCCAATATTACATGTCTCCACGAAATCTTACACTTGACATGTTACCTACAAACAAGGATGGAGCACCACCTCGGAAACGAGGACGTCCTTCTGGTACCATCGATGAAATGAAGAGATCGTCTTTCATGCACGTTATTGAATATCTGGAAAACAATGATGATGAAACTGTCACTCTAGATGAACTCTATGAAATCATGGAAAGCCATGCATCCAGTGGAGAGGTTTATTCCAAAAAGTCTTTGCAAAGGCAACTCTATGCACATTATGGGAACAGAGTATCGATAACTTCAACGAAAAAGCAACCACTGATTGTCACACTCACATCTAATGTGAAGCAGTTGATTCAGGATGCGCACTCAAAAATGAAGGACAACCCCGATAACATGGATTCGTTGATCAAAGTTGTCGGCACCTATATCAGGAATGAAATAAAGAATGCCGAAAAACACAACAATGTATATCCAGACGCCTCTGATATAAAATCGCTCTAACACAATCTCTCCACTTTGACCCCTGCCCTGTCTCTACTGTTACAGACAATCATCAAGAGCAAAAGAGCAGACCTTCGATGTGCATCTATTGGCCAAGCCATAATGAGCTCCACTTGTCCAAGAGCATTCCTCTGTCCTCTACAAGTTGGTCTGTGTGTAACTTTGGACCAGAAATATGGACATCGTGACTTGATAGACTTACTCTTCAGCTTTGGTTTCTGCTCTTCATATTCAGAATCATCACTCTACAAGAAAAACGCTGCTCTCACCCAAGGAGTAGACATTCTAGATCTCACTGCTGATGCTTTGCTGCACTTCATTGCCGACAATGTTGATCACAATGCAAAGACATTGGATGGTGAAAATGTCATTCACATGATGGGTCAGATGGGAGCAATCACACCAGCTCGTTCAACTTCCAGACCAATTCCCAGGAACCAGGTGCCATTCGATGACATAACAAATGTTGGCAAACATTCAATCGTATTTCAAAGAGGCCCAAAGTCAGCATTGAAGAGTATCAAGTATGAAACTATTCGCCCATATACCCAGGACATGCAGAGCCTCAAGTTATACATAATGTGGCAGGTATCGATGCATCTCTCTCAACCTCGGCCTTTGTGGTCTGGATACATGCAATCCCTTCATACGCAAATGGCCAACCCCGGGAAGAGTACACAACTCTTCTTACCAATGATTGACATGTCACCAAGTAGCCCAACATGTGTTCGGTCAACGCTGGAGTACATGAGTGACTTAGCTGAAAAGCAGAATTGTACTCCCATCATCACCTTCGATCAGTAATTATACTGGATAGCTCTGATGGTTATCGAGGATCAACCCTCATCAAGTCGTTTGCGAAAGATTGTCCTGTTACTTGGCGGATTCCACACAGAGATGAGCATGCTTGGAGCCATTGGAGTTATCATGTCAGGTTCTGGTTTGAAGGAAATGCTGGCACAGGTCTATGCCGAGGGTTGAGTTGACAAGATGTTGAGTGGAAAGGCAGTGGCCCGTGCAGTGCGAGGTCATCTTCTCATTGACAGTGCTCTGAATATAATAACTACATCAGAAGCCCTTCACCTGCCTCTTCCGGATTTGAAAGGTACGGACTTATCTACGTTGACACCCATGCTCGAGACAAGCAGCGAAAACCAGCCTTCAACCTCCAAACACCCCAGCAGCCCCAACGAACCGAGAAAGTCCCATGAATCTGACCACCCTGGAACCTCTCAAACATCAGATAGCTCAGTACAAACTGGAAACTTGCCCAATTCTAGCACCTCCAACCAAACCCCAAGAACCTCAGAGTCAAAGGATTCTACTCAGGCAGGATCTTCTCAAACGTTTGATTCAACCAATCAGTCTGGTATTTCCCATCAGGCTGGTGACGATGTCCTGCCTGGAATCTCGCCACAGTCACGGGTTGGAGACCATCCTCAAGCTGATATGCTTTCTGATATCTCTCAGCTTGTCAAAAGACGTTCAAGACGGAAGCTTGACTCTGGATGATGCACTACAGAGCGATGCATTGAGCAACATCCACACTGCTCTTGAAGATTGGCGTGCATCACTGCAAAGCTATGGCACTGCAAGATTGTGGATACAATACCAAAATATGGTATCCATTCTTAGGTCCTTCATTCGTTCTGCTCGTATAGGTTGCTGGCCTCTGTATTTGCAGTCTCTGCGTGAAATGCACCCTTTTCTTGCTGCTGCCGGTCACAACAACTATACGAAGTCTTTGGCTTTGTTCATCCCAAGAATGATTGACCAGGAACAAACCCATCCAGATGTACATAAGGCATTTATGAATGGCCTCTTTCCAGTCAGAAGAAGTGACGGTGTGTGGTCAGGAATTTTCACAGACCTCTTCATAGAGCAAGTTCTGATGGCCAGCATCAAATCAACTGGCTGCTTAACCCAAAGGCATGGATTCAGTGACAGCACTCGACTTCTCTTCCTGCTCTCAAGACCTGTATGTGCCAATATAAGCCAGTCCATTTTTGTGATAGCTGGTTTATCTATGGATACACCTGATGGACATCGTGAATTAGCAGCAGCCAGGATACGTCATGACATGAGTGATATACAGAAGATTCTCCAAGTGTTCCTTGAGCGTGGCGTATTCAACAAACCATCAAAGAAGATTGTAAGTCTATCAACTGGCTTGGTGGCAAATGATTCTGTGAATGCATATGAGGCTCAAAGTGTTGGAAAGAAGATCCTTGATTCCATGGTCGGACAATCTGTCGCAGAATACAAGTTTTCTCAGAAGAATCAAGTTAAGACCCTGGCATCAGCTACTCATGTGAAAACATCTTCTGGTGCCCAAATTGAGATGGATTCACAGCGTCTCTATCAGCGTCTTCTTCTTACAGGTTTCAATGGTGACATACCACTTCCAGATCTCTTCCGATATGAGATGTGCTCTTTCCCAACATCTCGCTTTGACAACCATGTGTGCATGAGGATGGGGGATAAATCGGAAATCATTCACCATCTCCTCAAGCTTGTTCCAGAGAGCAGTAGTGCAACGTCCTGTGACATGAGTATGCAGTACATCATTGATGGTGGTAGCCTGCTTCATAAATTCTCATGGCCTAAAAATGCCAGCTACTCGGAGATCTGTGAAATGTACGTCCGACACATCAAGCAATCATACTGTCATGCTTTGGTTGTGTTTGATGGGTATCATGGATCTAGCACAAAGGATGAAGCACATCGTCGCAGGATGGGGAATGATATAGGTGCTACAGTGTTGGTTTCACCAGAAGTGCATGTAACCATGACCAAGAAGAGCTTTCTTGCCAATCCTTCCAACAAGCAAGCATTCATCAATCTACTTGCAGAGCAAATGACCAAAGCGGATATCGCCGTTGAACATGCAAAAGGTGATGCTGACTACAAGATATGTATGTCAGCATGTCTTCATGCCAAAGAGAAGCCAACAGCTGTTGTCGCAGAGGATTCTGATAGTGTTCCAGCTGCTAACGCATCATGCCAATATTGCTGACAAAGACTTATACATGGTGACATCCAAACAAACAGTGTGTGTCACAACTTTGGCAAAGAAGCTTGACCCATTACTCTCTGGCGCCCTGCTCTTTCTGCACGCTTTCAGTGGGTGTGACACTACGTCTAGACCTTATGGGATTGGCAAAGTGTCAGTACTCAAGAAATATGCAGAACTAGAGCGGTGTAGTTCAATATTCATGTCTCCATCTTCATCTAAAGCAGAAATAGAAAGAGCTGGAGAAGATGCCTTGTTGATCATCTATGGCTGCACAACATCTCTGAGCCTTGACTCGGTAAGAGTGGACAAGTTTCAGCAGAAAGTGGGTACTGCCACGCAGTATGTGTCGCCAGAGAAGCTTCCGCCAACATCTGATGCAGCCATTTTCCATAGTCATCGCGCATACCATCAGGTTCAGGCATGGTGTGGTAATGATCTTCCTGCAGAAGAATGGGGCTGGACGACTTCTCCTTCTGGCTTATATCCCGTCAAAATGTCTCAGCCGTCGGCACCTGATCGACTACTTAAGATAATGCGATGCAATTGTGGTGGAAAATGCAACACAAGAACATGTACATGCCGCAAAAATGGGCTCCATTGCACTCCAGCTTGTGGTCAATGCAAGGGCATTACCTGTTTGAACGGTCCACCTGTGGACATTGAAGAAAATGAGGTGGAAAACGATGATGATGAAACGGGACTATAAATAAATTAATGTGTTTGAAAGTCACTTTGGAATATACACATATACATATTTATATACATATATACATACACAATATACACAATACAATAATACATATGTAAAAGATTATAGCCGGTTGTTCAGACAATTAATTTTGCTCATTTTAGGGTAATTTTAGGCCAAAATTTTGATTTTTCGAGGATTTCAATATGAAAACATCTTCCAATCTCCTTCAAAGTAACTTTAAATGAAAGAGCACCTCAAAATTAGTAGGATTAGACACTTTATTTGTGTTTCTATGTTGATTTTCAGCAAAGTTATGCCTATTTCAATATTTTACCTTCCGCGGCGGCGGGCATCTAGGATTTTCAGTGAAAACGAGTATTTGCCATGGGTGGATTCGAGTGGACTTTTTTGTGTGGTTAGAAATACCTCCAAAGAACCCATTTCAGGTGAAATTGCTTTGTTAACATTTTTGTCCAGCCTCGGCACTTTATTGCCTGGCCTATCCCTTAATTAGTGTTTATCGTCAATTTACTAATTAATTTATGTAACTTTAATTTTCTCCAAGATCTTGCTACACCCTATTCCAAGTAAGTATGGCAAAGTTCTTGAACATTAACCTCTATAACTCATCAAAGACTAGATTAATCGAGCTAATATTTCAACCATTTGGGAAGGGTCATCCAGGGAACAGGTGGGCAAGTTTACACTCCATTTGCTCTAGCTCTTTTTCAGTTACAGAGGTAAGGGATCACGATTTCTGGACCATTAAGGGGCTAGTGGCTGTTTTTTTGGTCTATTAATTAATTTACTTCTATATTTTTTTAGTGTCCTAGCTATACCTCCATCAAGCTAAGAAAAACACCCCCTAGACCCCCCTTCAAGATAAATTTGCAAATTTTTTGTCCCGGCCAAAGGCCGATTCCTTTTAAATTTACAGGCTCGCTATCGCTCGCCAGGAAAAAAATAACACCTAAATGGCACAAAAGGTTTAAATTTGAAAACGACATGGGGCGAAATATGCTAATATCGCCAAACTAATGAGTCGAACGTCTTTAAATCTCAAAGCTAATTGGGTTAATCACGAAGGAGAAAGCAGTCCAGAAAGAACAACCATTCCCCCTTTATTTTGAACAGGGTATAGCTTCCTTGTGTCGCTGGATGGCATCAACTTATCTATACAGGAGAGGCTGATAATATACAGATTCCTTGACGTATCTTACCATAAGGGGCCAACATACTGACCTTGGCTGCCACCATTAACCTCTTCTGTACCGGCGACGACTTTTTAATTTATTGTGGCTACTACTAATCGATATTATTCAGTTTAGGAAGGATCTCTGGCAATTAACAGGCTTTGAAGTATCTCACTTAACTCGTTTTACTACCATAGATCCTTCTTAAACTGCACAAAATCATCGAAATATAGATAAAATAAAACTGAAAAGACGTAGCTGGTACAAAAGGGGTTAAGGGGGTAGGTGTTATATATGTGTTTATATATTTATATATAATGCATTAGTTTCCTCCCTAGGCCTCCATCAAACTTAATAAATTATCCTCAAGATCCTCTTTCGAGATAAATTTGTAAATTTTTTTGGAAGAAAAAGGTCTCGGGCGAAGGCTGATTCCTTCAAAATGTTAGGCACGCTATCGCTCACCAGAAAAAAATCAACACTTAAATGGCCCAAAAGGTCTTGATATTGATAAAGAAATGGGACGAAAGGTCTAAACTCAACAATCTAATGGGGCAAACGTTTCAAAATCTCAAAACTAATGGGGCTAAACATTAGGGAGATGTCCCCCCCCCCCCCCCGTTTTTTTTTTCTTCCATCAAAGGGGGGGGGGGGGTGGAGGTGTAGTGGTGTTGGAGTTAGCATGTAGGCAAGGCACCAGGTATTCCCTTGTCTACTCTGATTAGTTCAAACCAAAACCTACGACCAAGAAAGGTTTTTGTGAGAAACCACACCTGCAGGCAGAAGGATACGAACCTAAGCTAGCGAGTTTTAATGCACAGTGTGGAATGCGCTCGGCTGCTGTGACCGTGTGTGTGTGTAATTCACTTGCTTGTTCGTCAAGGGGAATCCACGCAATGCGAGCTAAGCTCATTATTATCACGCCTCCTTAACTGGGAATGTATTGCGTGAAATGCATGTTAAGTGTTTATGTATCGTTGGAATGGCTGTGGATGTGTGTGTAGTCTGTATTTTATCCAATTGGCGACATCTGGAAACGAAGGCTTAGGGTTAATCTGTACGATACCATTCTCACTACGGTACCAGCTCACCCGAAGGCTTTTTTTTTGTTTTTTTCTATGTGATTGAGGGAGTCAAAAGGCATTACTGCCTACAGCGAGTGCCTCCCCCATAGTTGAAAGAGTGACAGGGCCAAAATCAAGGGCCGTTCGAGCCAAAATGCCTGGACACACGGAGTTTGAAGCAATTTAAGTCATAGGAATAGGAAGAGGGAAAGACTGATTCTGGGAGAGAGTTCCAGAGCTCAGCTGTTGAGTAGAAGAAAGTTTGAGAGTAACGTTTCACTCTTGGGTTGGAGAGTTGCACAGAGTAGGGGTGGGATTGAGTTGCAAGACGGGTACCACGTGCCCTACGTAAAGGAGGTGGTATGCACTGGGATAGCTCTGAGGAACACTGATTATTATAGTAGCGATAGAATAGCGAGAGAGATGCAACATTGCGGCGGAGAGAGAGAGACTGTGGAGAGTTGGTGAGTGGATGGGAGTTAATGATACGAAAGGCCTTCTTTTCAACTTTGTCTAGGAGAGCGGTGTGAGAGGAACCTCCCCACACATGTGAACAATACTCAATACAAGGGTGCACTATGCCCCTGTACAGAGCAAGAAGCTGTGCAGGGGAAAATAACCCCCTAAGGCGGTTGAGCACACCGAGCTTCTGGGAGGCTGCCTTAGCAAGACTGGTAATATGGTCCTTCCAAATGAGAGCAGAAGAAAAAGAGACACCAAGAATATTGAGAGAAGATGAAGGGTTGATTTTTGTATTGTTGAAGAATAAGGGATAGTCCGCTGGGAGATCCTGACGGGTAGATAGATGGAGAAATTGGGTTTTTGAAGCATTAAAGTTAACATGGTTTTCTCTGCCCCAATTGGAAATAGTATTTAGATCAGAATTTAAGAGTTCTATGGCTTCATTACGTTTGTCGTTGAGGAATTGCTG